>JAAAKQ030380902.1:0-25496 GCA_010016005.3 Zanna intricata
CGAGGCCGTTAAGCCTCCTCCACAGATCGGGAATGGGCAACTGTACGAAATTTAGACCCAGTGCATTGTGATCACCGTTCCGCTCCTGTACACGCCCGGCTCGAAACCGCATTCTATAAAGAAAGAATAACTAAATCGGTTGATTTAGTACAGAATAAAGTATGATTACTCATTATAGTACGAAGGACGTCAATAGACCACCACTATCGTTCGCACCTTTGAAAATTTGGGTGGGTCGTGGGTTCAAAGCGACAGTGAGAAAGCTGAAAATTTAGCGTGTTTCAGAAGTTAATTGCGTACCAATCATTGATACTTTGCTGTCGCACTGGAATCAATGTCTTTCCAGGGCTTCCTTTAACGGCCGAAAGAAAATTAAATCGGAGGGGATATATCTGGATTGTAGTCGTAAGTAGGGTAGAATAAATTTACTGGGAAACCTTCTAAGAATTTTAAGAAATATTTTGTACAGTCCTTTTCAACCCCTAACGGCTGTCTGAGATCTAGACGTTTTTTTAAACGAAAATCACATCGCTGGTCGGCTGACAGCGCCTTTTGTTCCTGTAGGCGGTTTTCATATAGTTCAAGATCTAGCAATATTACGCAGTTTTTTCAGGGGACGTATGTGAAGAAAAAATAAATATGAAATACCACTTCCTAGGAACCACTGGCAAGTTAAATATCGAGCCTGTTTCTTATTCTAGGCCAAAAGTCTTGGAATCCACCTCCCACAGATGCAGAACCCGATCGCAGAACCTGAGATGCTTTGTAATAATGGAATGACTCTTCCACGAGATGATACTCAATTCCGAAACAGTTTTTAACCGTAAATTGCGGTAGTCTTCAGTGCGGTCACGAATCAATCGAGTGATTTCATCCATCTCGCTTTTCATAGAACTCCGATTGTGACGTTCATTTTCTACAGCTTCACAGTCCTTTACGTTTTCTAGCCAGATTGAAGAGTCGGGTGCGTAACAGTGGTATATCCCCAAATTACGCACATAATCTAGTCAAAATATTGGAGGGTTTGATGTCTACATTCGAGAAAACCTTCACAATAATAGGTTGTGCAACCGCAGATGGACCTTTGCTCAGACATGACGTTCTGTTCTGGATAGAGAGACGCAAATGCTGAGACAGTTCATCAATGTCAATAACTATCTGGTTCTTATGTCTGTTCTACTCACTCTTACGCAAGCCTTGAAAACAAAACTCCGATTTATATTTGACTGACCCTCATATGTGTATAACTTGAAGTCATTTTAATATTTAAAGTATTTCCATAAAAAAATTATTGTCAAAATACCGTCCAAAAATTACCAGAAATCCGTGTTCATGCTGATTAGTAGTAATCTTTCGCCCTTTCTCTAGATCCCTTTTTTTATTTTTATCAAAAACAATTTCTCATATTTGCGTTTTTATTAGCGGTTTTTTTTTAGACATTTAAGTAGAAATTAATATAACAAATGTAAAATGAAAAGAAATTAATATATTATGTGCTCGATTATTCAAAAATTAAATTTATTTTTGCGTAGGAGTAATTCTTTTTTAAACTTTTAAACGTTTTCTTCTATAGTTCATATTTTTCAATTCGTTTCGGCAATTACTTTCATCGGAAAGTTTCTTATTTATGATATTATTTTATAAATTTCTCACTCTTACAGTTATTTTACATGACTAAACATAAATATTGCAATCGAATAAAAAATAAAAAACCATGGTCCGACAAGTCGATATATAGAACATATATTCATCGTTATATATTAATAACAATAACAACAACAATAGTAATAATAATAATAATACTTATAATAATTATAAATACACAATTCTGTTCTTTGTCATTTAGATGACTTGTTATAAAAATTATTTGTGTCAAAAATTAGTGAAAAAAAAAACATAAGTTTTTCATGATGATGGAAGTTGTCGAAATTAACTGAAGAGAGTACAAATTGAAGAGAGAAGAAAATACTTAAGTATAAAATCGACTTAACAACTAAAATTAAGAATATATAGTCATTTTATTCAGTTATTATTATTTATTTAAATTTACACTTTTTGAAGATTGTATTGATTTAAGGATAAGTAAATTACGTAAAGCTCAAGTAAGTCAAGTAAAAGCTCCTAGAGCATTGTAAATGTGTTGGAACAAATGAGCTAACACAAAGGGTAGCTTTGCTACTGTTGTGCAGGTTCAGACGTGTACAAACGTAATCTAGTGTAACAAACTTTCATCAGAACGATGCCGGTTGTGAGATATTAGTGAACAAATAAACACCTCATTGTTAGTGCTTTGTGTGTCTCCATTATTGTGTATTACATATTTACTTGTTTTAATTAGTCGTTACATACAAAATGCCTACAGTTTGTTTAAATCATCCTAACAATTTTTTTTATGTATGTAGTGAAGTATCGGTCAAATCCCAAAGGTGAAACCTTACTCCATTAATAAAAAAGTGATATGAATTTTATTTTGGGTGTAAAGTCGGGAATCCGACTTTACACCCAATTAAGGTGAATTGAATTAAGGCAATTGAAAATAACCCAGTGATTACTCTTCTGACTGTTATTTCTGCTTAATAAACATTAAAAGGATTACGTCAAAACCCCAACTTGCAGTCTGCAATGAGACCGGTTCCACGCTGCGAAGAATTGTCCATATCAAAGTCTCTAGAACATGTGACATTAAATGAAAAGAGCTCAGAGTCTGGTGGAAGTAAGGAAGAAAATGAAACAATTTCTTGTGATACAAGTTGTGAACAAAACAGTTCATCTGAGCCTCATTTACTGACTCAAGAAAATCTTAACGATCTCATACAAGATTTAAATTATTTCAAAAAAAAAAAACAGTCTGAAATACATGCTGCCCAGCTAAAAGGATGAAATCTTCTTCAAAAGAATATAATGATATGTACTTATCGTAATCGTAATTCTGAATTCAAAGAATATTTTTCTGAAGAAAGTGACCTAGTGTTTTGTAATAACATTTCCTCTCTTATGGGGACACTTTATAATGAACATAACCCAACAAAATGGCGCTTGTTCACTGATTTCCCTAAAGTTGGTTTAAAAGCTGTGCTTCTGCATAATGGCAACAAATTGCCATCATTACCTGTAGCTCACTCTGCTAGTGTGAAAGAAACATATAAAACTTTTTAATTTATTTTAGAAAAGCTTCAATATGCAGTATATGAATGGAATAATTGTTGATATGAACGTAATTACACTTATTCTTGGTCTTCAGCTTGGAGACCAAGAATATTGTCATTTGTGTGAATGGGATAGTCGAGATTTTAGGCAGAAAAAAACCATTTCATTAGAAAATAATGGCTTAAACGCGAGTCACTCATACCTGAACAAAAAAATGTGAAATATGACCAACTGTGTAATCGTAAAAATGTCTATCTACCTACGTTACATATAAACTAGGATTAATGAAGAACTTTGTCAAGGCCAAGAACAATACTCCTGGTTTCATGTACTTAAAACAGAAGTTTCCTATAACTAGTGATAGAAAAATTAAAGAAGGAATATTTGTGGGTCCACAATTACGATTACTAACACATGATGAAAGATTTAAGGAACTGTTGAATCCACTATAGAAAGCAGCTTGGCAAACACTAAAAAATGTTACTAACAATTTTTTGGGAAATCGAAAGGCGGAAAATTATCGTGATATTGTCAACGATCTTATAATTATTTTTTGGTTTGTAATATTCTCTTAAAAGTTCACTTCCTGTACTCACACCTAGATTTCTTCCCGGAAAATCTTGGTGCAGTGAGCGATGAGCACGGAGAACCCTTTCATTAGGAGATTTCAGCTACGGAAAAGAGGTATCAAGGCAAATTGAATCCTAAAATGCTGACCGATTATTGTTGGATCACCAAGAGAAATGCTGTACTGGTGAAATATAGCAGAAAATAGTCATTACTTTCTAGGTGAGTCAGATATTTGAATATTGTGTATTTAAGAATGCAGAAAGTATTAAAATAATTGATATTATAAATGCCTGTCTCTCTCGGAAATCTCGCGTGATTGGGAAAAACCGATATCATATTTTAATTAAGGAGAAAAAATACTATAGAAACATATATTTTTTTTTACTGAAACAAAAAAAATTCTTTTTTGTTCCGAGTGTAATTTTTTAATCATCAAACGCTACAAAATGTTCGTTTCATATTTCCTTGCACAAACGTTGGGCTTATATAGTGAATTATTCATAAAAATGGGTACAACGATTGAAAAACAAAACTTTTTGGGTTTCAAAAGCGGTCAGTAATATTTATCAGTTCTGTAGTGCAACACCATAAAATAAAATGTAAAAAATGCTGTTACGTTAAAACGATTTATTCTCAGGATTGAAATCATCTCCCTCACTCTACAAATCAAGTAATGGTCTAATATCGAAACCGTAGAACGTTTTGAGATAGGAATATTTGTTTAAATTTAATTTTATAGCGTTTCACAATAGAGGAATTATTTAAGAGGTACTGTAGTCAAAACTTTCTTTTTATATTTAGACTCCGGAACCACTATAAGGTATTTCTTCAAGAGGATGAATGAGGATGATATGTATGAATGTAAATGAAGTGTAGTCTTGGACAGTCTCAGATCGACCGTTTCTGTGAAGTGTGGTTAATTGAAACCCAACTACCAACGAACACCCTTACCCAATATCTAGTACTCAAATCCGAATAAAAATAACCTTAGAACTCTCTATTTTGAAATCAGCGATTTTCGATACGAGTTAACCAGTACACCAGGCCGGTGGGCTAACTTTTGAAACTACACTAATACGTTTGACTTTACTAATACGTTTGAAACTAAATGTAAAGTACTTTCTTTCTTTCGAACCCCATCTACAGGCGCCGAAACAGTGTTAGACTCGTTAACAGGTTCCGCAAAATTTTATTAGGTGCGTATATATACCTGCGCACTACCGACTACATCTCCACCCCTGGCTCCACCTCCTGGAACCACCCATGTGCATTACTTCAGGAGGGGAATGTAACGCCCATACACATACAGTCAGTCACTTCACGTCAAATCAACATACAATCTGCACATACAAAACAACTCACATACAATGGGATTCGCACCAGACACACTTACACACGCACGCCCAAAAATGTAAATGTAAAATACTAAATGACCATTGTTTTCATTAGGAGTCTCGTAACTCGTAATTGTATGTCAAAATGTTGGTTTTTCAATGGCCTTTAAAATGATATGACACAATCCTATCCTTTCCATTTAATATTTTTATGTTGTTCCCGTGCTATCTTGTGTGGGGGGGTCATGTAGTGGTCTCATACCAAAATAATAGATTGTTTCGAGGTTAGAGCATTTGTTTAAATTTAATCTTTTTAGTTATTTAAGGATTGGTAAACTTTATCAATATGTATGCATTTTTATTTGTAAATACCTTTTCCAGATTGATCATTATTATTAGTAAGAAAAATATAATTAATTTATTATTTGTCTAAATTTAAAAAAAAAATTAGGATGAAATTTATTTTATCTTTTTAATATAAAAATTTTAATAAAATTTTACTTTCAATAAAACAAAGATTTTTTATTTGGAGGTATTCACTTGGATTATGTAGGATGTGTAAATGCTATGTCTACCCATTTCCCAACATTAAACAACAAAACTTGCGACAAAAAGTTATTTAAAAGAAAATTAATAAACAACGAAATTTTTGAACGGTCTCTTAAATAGAAAAATTGCATATCAACTACCAGTCAACAATGTGAACCTTAGTGTTTTTAGTCCACAACAATATAGAAATAGAAATTATGCATTCTAAGATAAATGATAATGTGAAAAGTAAAAGCATTACCTGATTTATTCATGTTATAATTATTATAACTACTTCATTAACTTAAGCTAAAAATAGATATGTCCGTTTATAAATTCACTGAACTCCTATTGTTTTAATAGTAAGGTCATTGGACTTAGCAGCTATACACCATTATATTTATTTTAATTTATTTTATTTTTGTTAATAAAAATAATTGATATTTTTATTTTGTAGCGTTTATAATAATTATTTATTATATTTTGTCTTGTGTTTACTGCTTATTTATGTACATATAAGGTTTGTATAGATCTATTGGCTTCAACAGATGTTAACTTTTTTCTTTTTTTTATAAAATATATATATATATAAACCCTTATTATTAAAACTCTTATTATATACATATATAATTTATTTATTTGAATAGATAAACAATAAGTTGTAAAAAAATAATAATAATTTATTCACTTACGATATTAAATTGCTTGCTTTTATATTTTCGAAGTGGTTTTGCAAAAAAAAAAAGAACTGTAAATAACACAACTTCTAAAAAATATAAAATTAAAACAAAACATTTATTTAAGAAAATAATCTCTTAAAGAAATTCTTTTCTAAGGAAAGTAACGACTGAGTGCTTTAAAAACTCTGAACAGAAAATTTAATAAAATTATTCCTTTCTAATATTCTATTATGTGACAAGTACACTTAAAATTGGGAGAATTTTTAAATAATACTGATTAAAAAATTAAAAACGAACCCTGAATTTTCTGTATCTTGTTTATCATGTTTGTAAAATTTTTTTTTAAATTACGTGCTCTGTGTCCTTTCAATTGAGTTGATTTTTTTTCTATACATTGGTAGTACTGTCCGTGATGTATGTGTGCATTTTCAGCCGGCTGTAACGCTTAGTTTGTGTTTTGCGAACGAAAAAGCAAGGTGTACTTTACTCTGTTCATAAATTTTTTTGTGCGGTGATATGTTGAATCAACAAATCTGCCTGAAATTTTGTGTTAAAAATGGAATTAAGTGTAACAAACCGTTTAAAATGTTAAAAAAGGCCTTTGATGACGATGCTATTTAACAAACAACACGAGTTTATGAGTGATTTAAACGCTTTCTGGAAACCCGAGAAGACATCGAAGATGGCGAAGTCTAGGTGTCTTAGCACATCAGTCGTTGATGAAAATATCGAAAAAGTTAATGAAGAAAAGAAATTGTGCTTGCTAATCTCAGAATCACCATTAGAGAGAAGTTTCCGAAGAAACACGAATTTCATACGGCTACTAATTTTCAAAACATTACTAATGTTAGTAATGTTTTTAGTTTATGGTGGCAGCCAAATTTGTTCGAACCTTCTACATTTTCAAAAAAAACAACATCGCATAACCGACGCTGAACAAATGTTTAATGATGTCGCCGACGACCCAGACTTTCTCAAACGCGTCATAACTGGTGAGGAAACGTGGGTGTAATTACGACGTCGAGACTAAGGTTCAGTCGTCTCTATGAACATTTACTGAAGAGCCAAATACCAAAAAAGCACGTTATGTCCGGTCAAATGTAAAGGTAATTCTAATGTTTTCTTCAAATACAACGCAACTGTTCATCACAAATTCCTACCGCGAAAACGTATACTCAGCAAGGAATTCTACCTAGAATATTTTGCAATTTGCATGAGGCAATCTGGAGAAGAGACAACTCGTGAATTTGCAGCGTGACAACGTACCGACGCACACCGCTTTATTTATCCAACCGTTATTGGCGAAACATAACGCCGTTGTGATGCCGCAACCACTCTATTTTCCAGACATGCCTCCCTATGATTTTTTTTATACAGAATTTAAAAGGACACTAGGGGCAAAATTTTTCAACAATAGATGAGACAAAGGCGAAATCGCAAGCCGAACTCAAGAGGACACCCAAAGAGGGGTTTCACCAGTGTTTTTCAAACTGGAAGTCTTTTGAAATAAGAGTATAATGTCACAGGGGGACTACTTTGAAGGGTACGGGATAAACATTGAAAATTGAATGAATACTTTAGGAAAAAATTAATAATTCTCGTTACTTTTTAATCAAAACTATGGACTGAAATATATATATATCTTCTTGTATTTAATTATTTACCTTAATATTATTTCAAGTATTTATAATATGGTCCTTAATCATATTAATTTTTTTAATCTTATAATTAATTGTTTTTATTCAGGAATGTGTATATAGATCAATCAGGAATGATGTACAATTTATTATTAAGTACCGTTCGATCAAAATAAAATATTTATTTATTTATGGGAAAAAATTTATAAAATTGATGGAAATGACAAACAAAATTAAATTATAGTGGTCGAATTATAAAAATTAAAGTATGAAGCTTGAAACTCACTTCGTAATAACGATAAATAATTGAGAGTTTGTTATTCCATATTCAAAGCAATTTCCTGTTAACGTGTTCAATTTCATGAAATTGCATATTAATACATTAATGGTTATTGCGTAATACAATATTAATTGAAATTTATCTGAGAAAACCTCTACAAAACTAGGCAAAAATAAACTCTTTTAATTAAGTTTTATTCTAACTCTTTTTTAATCTCGTGTAAACACGCAAAAAAGTCATAAAAATAAGCCCAATTTACTGCATAATTATTAACTGTTACTTATTTTTCTTTACCTGTTTGAAGATTTAGTAATCGATTATCACCGGTCAACTAAAGCTATCTCAAAAAAAAATGTTTTATATAAGAAAAGCTCTATAATAAATAACAGGATGGTTTAAGAGAAAAGTGATCGTCGAATGAAGATCACAATCTGAAAGTAAGATGTTATGAAGCTTATGATGTTACAAATTCATCGCTAAAGATGCAAGCATTCCGTATAATCAATGAAACGCGACAATGAATTTCTGAAGAAGAGGAAAACCCCAGTAAGAAAAAGAAAATTAAAAACTACAGTCACATTCGACAGAATACTTTTTTAAAAGGTGAAGTGTTATTCTCCCTTTTCAAATATGTACGAAATGGGGCTAAATAAAACATGATTCATCAAAGCTTGAAAAATCAACTTAATTTTTTTCTACACCGTACGAATTAATCTAATTCTTGTAAGAGATAAACATATTTTAATGTTATTAAATTCTTTAATTTTATAAAATCGTTTTTTTAAACATTAAAATAACCGTAAATGCGGAGTATTACGTATGAATAATCAACAAATAAAAATCATTTAACTTAATTGAAAAAGCAACCATATTTTTTTACTTTTGGTATTACTTAATGCTAGTTGTAATTCAAGGAATAAATATCAGTACGTAAAATAACCCTATGAAATACGCTTAAATAAATTTTCTCTTATAAAAAAAATATTTCAAAATTAAAAAGATATTATTTAATTTAAATTTTTTTATAGATAAAATAAAAGCAAGTTCTTAGGTGGATATCAATATTTTAAAGCGCTAATACTTAAACAGTTTTAATTGCTTAAAAATTATTTATGTGCTTGCTATAGCACTCAGAATAAATTAAATTTTAGAAGTTATTATTAATAATTGAAATTTTTCAAAATTTAAAAATAAATAAATAAAAATGAATTTTAAATACTTAATTTTAAATACTTTGATTCTTAACCGATAGTTGCCGATCGGGTTTTTCATTTGAATCATAACTAGGAAAGGTTTCTCTCTTTTTCTTTTTAGCCTCCGGAACCACCGTAAGGTATTATTTCAGAGTATGACGTGTATGAATGCAAATGAAGTGTAGTCTTGTACAGTCTCAGGTCATCCACTGCTGAGACGTGTGGTTAACTGAAATCCAATCACCAAAGAACACCGGTATCGACGATCTACTATTCTAATCCATATAAAAGTAACTTTACTAAGATTTGTACCTTAGAACTCGAAATCTGCTAATCTGCTTAGCTGACTTCGAAATCAGCTAATTTGCGATGACCTGTTAAACAGTAGACCAGCCCGGTGAGCAACTAGGAAAGGTTTCAGTTAGTTTATTAGACTTGAAAAACATCAATCAGTGAACACTTTTTTAATTATACAATATGAAAGTAAATTATTCTGCACATTTTCGGAGTTATTAAATAATGAACAACACAATATAGCGCGCGTTGATTTTTTCCAACTTTAGTGTAGGTTGTAGAGTTACTTCAATGAACACGCCGGCGCGATATAACGACAAGGGAGATCGTCAATGAGCAACGGCTATCGTGCAGGAGAAAGCAATGTGGTTACTGTGGTTTTATGAAAGCGGCTCTGTTATTACAATTCACATACATTTTCGTTTAGAATACAGACCTGATCCTGCTAATAAAGACTCTATTATACTTGGTATCAGCAGCTGAGGGATACAGGAAGTGTAGTACGCAAAAACTCTTTGGCAGACCTCCTGTCTCCAAGTAAATTGTGAATCGAGTAAGAGAAATTTTTCACAAAGCCCGGGTAAATTGACGTGCCACTTTGGAACTGGGAATGCCGCATTCGACAATCGTGAAGATTCTACACAAGCACCTAAAACTTCATGCGTACAAAATTCAGTCGGTGCATAGAATTGAAGATGTTGATAAATCATGCAGTTACAATTTTGCTGTGGATATTCTTGAAAATGTGAACGAAGGAAATTCGTTTCTACTGTCCGTATTTCTGGTCACATTAATCGTCTTAATTGTCAAATTTGGGTAGGGAATTTGAGTACTGCTTATAAAGTGATTGGACCGTACTTCTTCCCCGACTGACAGTTACTAGCTCTACTTATCCAGACATGTTACAGGAGTAAAAAATACCACAAATTATACATCGGCAACCCAACGGTTTACTTCCAACAAGATGGCGCACCACTATATTGGGGTTTATAAATTGACTATCTGCACGAATAATCTCCTCAATGTTGTATCGGCCGTGATGATCCGATTCCCGGACTCGATTTGTTTCTTCCGGGATTTATCAAACATAGGTTGTCAACATCAATGAACTAAAAAGAAGAATTGAGGGTGTAATAAATGAAATAACTTCAGATACCGATATAATAATATATGATGGGAAAAAAATTATCTTCTAGTCATTTTACGCAACAAAAAAAAGCCGCTGATGTGGTACTTGTTTGAAGTTAATAGGTATTTTAAACAGAACTGTTTTAAATGCCATGTTGTACAATAAAATATGCATGTAAGTGTACTGCTTTGTTATTTTTTATTGCTGAATAATTCAAGATCACCTGTATATCATAATCAATATTGACTTTTACAACTTATCTTGTGAAATTTTAAAAATATTTTATATAAATCGAATTTATTACTTTAGAAAGAAATTTATACTGTTTTTAAACGGTTGTAAGATATTCATTCCTAAAATAAAAAGCTTACATTTAGGCATTTGTGTCGTGAGAAAGGCTGGTTTGACGCCGTGGTCGTGGCGCTCATCTCCGAGATCCTGATTTATATCCGGGATCAAGTGGTAGTCACTGGGTGCCAGGTTATTACTTTACAGTGGGTGATCATTTAGTTCCCAGTCAAATGAGGTCATAAGTCTTGGGAGCGATGAGCCACGTGTGGCCGAGCACTGAACCAGAATTCCCGAAATGAGCACTCCGCGCGCCTTTTGTTTTGGATTGCGCGAAGCAGTTTAGTCCAGGTCTCACAATATGTCTCGGCATTTATGGTTTCATCCCAGTGCAAAAAATCAATAAGTAACGGCTACTTTGTTTTATCCTAAAAGACGGTGAAATGATTTTCCGAGCTGACATTGTTTGCTTGAACTTCAGTTTCTCGGGAGATTTGAATGTATCCATTCCATGGACTATTGTTTTGATGCTGATGGAATATGAGACACCCCTATCTCATCAACGGTAATATTTCAGCTTAAAACGGATCGCCTTCATTGATGTATCTGATGAGAAATTTCAAATCACTAGTTAAAAATTTTTTTATGTGCCACTCAGTCAGACTTTTTGGTACCCAGCGTGAGTACAACTTCCGATATTTCCGATACTGAGACGATTTTTTAGAGAACACTTCGTGAATTTAAAGGAAGTTCATTACATTGTGATGAAATCTTACACCGCCCATTCTTACGGACTTTTCCATTAACTCTCTGCATCAGGCATCAGTAACGACAAACGGTTGCCCACTCCGTGCTACATCGTTTAGGTCTGTACAGCCCCTGTTTAAATGTACGAATCCTTTTTTTCACCTTCCATCGGACATAGTGTTATCCCCGTGCACTTCACTAATCTGTCAATGAATTTCAGCCATTTTGTACCTCATGCATTTATGAAATTAATTACAGTACGTATTTCACAAACAGAGGCACTATCTGTAGTCATAGGAATTTAAAAAACGCGCAAGAACTGTATATATATATATATATATACACACACATACATACATATATATATATATATTATTAACAGTTGATTTTGTGTAGTTTTGTTGTTTGTTTCAATGGAAAAAAAAAATTAAAAAATTTTTTAATTATAAGAAATACATTTTGTTTTATTGTTTTTATTTAATTTCAAATCTGTATTTCAACATTGGAGAAATTCCTTTCTCAAAACGTCTTTTATCACGACAAAATAACGAATTTTTAGCGTGAGTACCAAATCAAGGAATAACTAATCCATAAGTCTGAATCACTGTTGTTTTTTATGTTTGGAACATGAGAAGAGGTAGTTACCCAAAATGTACGATGCTGTTTCTCGTAATTTTTATTACGTTTCATCTATTAATAAGTTATATTAATTTTATTATCATTTTAATATTGTTAAAATGAAATATTCCTTGTTTATTTTTTATCTTTTTAATTTGTATTATTATATTAATTTAAATACTAGAATAAATCAAGTGTAAAAGATTTGGTGATAGTATAGAGAATTGTATGACGGGAATAATAATAATATTACATCATAATAGATTGTTGGATAAAAATAAGTTATCCTGCTATCTTGGTTATGTGTACTGTAGAATGAAAGAGTAGGAAAAGGTGGCTTTGACCTTGAGGAAGTGGACTGATAACAGATAATAAATGGTTTGAAGGTCGCTTATTCAACATATGCACATGTCGATCATCACGTTGTTATTTTATACATACATATTTTTTTATATATTATTATTTAATAATATCCCTTCCTGTTTTATTTTTTCTTGCGGTAATCATTTATACATTTATATAATATTTTATTAATGATGATTGAATAGTTGTGCCCAAGGGACTCGCGTGTATATACACTGTCCTACGAAGAATCTTTCAGAACATGTTCTACTGGTGAAAATAATAAAAAACGTTTATGTGAACATAGATCTGGAAACACTTTTTTAAGGCTAGCGAAAGCTAGGATTAGCTCTTATAATAAAGAGAAGCCCTACTGTAATTTTTAGGACCCAAATTATGGAGTAAAATTGGTGGATTCATATGTAATTTGAACTGAGAAATAGGATAAAACAGTTCCCAGATCTGTAACACGTCTAGTTCTTTAGATATCCGATGTAAAACTCAAAATTCGGTATCGATATACAAGTTTTTTTTTAGGTTTTTTTTTAGTACAAGAGCTTGTTAAATTACTAATAAATGCAGAAGATTTAGTAGAGAATTTAATTCTGAGAAAACGAATGTAAATATTGTCAATAAAAAATAAATAAAAACTTTCAAAAATAAATTTTTTATTAAGGCAAAACAGAGAGAAAAATATTTTATCTGTACTTAATAAAAATCCTTCTCAAAGCATTCTTTTTAAACATTCTTCTGTGTATCAGCATTTACGAATAAAAGTGTCATTTCCAACTGTTCGTTTTCGTTGCACGCTAAGTAAATCATCGTGTTAATGATCAACATAGTGTGATTCAGCGTATTCAGCGACGCACTAGTACACTAGTATAAGGCGAATTTTATTTCGTACTCGTTTGTCAAAAAACAAAGTGCCGTGATCCTACGGAAACAAAATCTTTATCCTTCCGTCTGCAGAGGATTCAACATTTATTTATTCTTAAGATGTTCCAGAACACTATGTTTAGTTAACAATTCCACCAAAATAGGACAGATAGGCTATATATACACACCTCTTGGTGTAAAATATTACAACTGTTTTTTTGTCTGGAATTTTTTTCAAAAACTTCCAGAGATTGCAGTAAAAGATGCTTGATTAGCGTTTAGCCACTATTATAACAGACTGCTGGTAACACAGCTGGGGTAACACATTTGTGAAATGTGTCCATTAACCAGGCTTCGATGAAAGAACTCTATTTCGTTTGTCAATTTTTTCTGATACTGGCGATACCAGGTGATTTCTATTTAAGAGCAGACTGTGATTCTTTGAATCGACTAAATGTCGGCGTTGCGTACGGTTTACAAGAGGTGCTGTTTTCGTACGTACCCCAAATGCTGAGATTGATCTAAAATTATTGATTTCAGTTCGGCTTTCCACAAACAACTGTCTTTTTTGTATACAAAACACCGTGAAAAAAAGGAAACACCAAGGGCTGTTGTAAACAAACCGCCTGGCGTTACAATAAACTATATCGAAAGTTACGCGTACCAATTATGTTTTGACGTTTTATGTATGATTTATATTTGATTTTTTCGTTTGACGTAAACTGAATCGAGTTATTTATGAATTAATTATTACATGGCAGCTATATTTAAAGTTTTATCACTGTTTTTAAAAACACGATAGATGATGAAATATTTTATAAATCCTGGTGAGGACTAACAAAAAGTCACCCGGTACTTTACTGCATTAACAATATCGCACACGCTACAGTAAGATCACTAATCAAAGAACTAGGACAGCTCTTAACGCTGAGCACAGTGATAAAATGGCTGTTACACAACCTCTTCGGATAAAGCCTTTTAGTGCTACCGACATAATTTCTTTAAATGTTCCTAATGACTTGATTATTCTTTTATGATAATGTTGTATGTATGTAATATATACAGAGCTGATGTACCCGTTTTCCGTTTTTCACTCGGACAGTTACTGAGTTTTTAAGATTAAAATCTTAATCCTTTAACATTTTAATTTTAATAGTAAAAATTTAATCGTAGGGATTTTTTTATCAAATTAATTTTCACTAACTACCAAATTTAAATTTCTTGCTTTTTACAGGAAACTGAATGATTAGTTAATCAGGAAAGGATTTCCCGTTCCCGGTTGTATTCTTAGTTTATAATTTTTTTTTTTATAGGAGCTAATTTCTTTTTAAACCTTTGCAGATTGTTAGTAAAAATTATTTTCGTTTGGTTTCCTTAAAGTTGCTCTAACAAATAAGTACATCAAATTGCATACTTCTAGCTATTTGTGTAATAGAAGAAAATTAGTAATGAATGCATCGGAAATGGTTTTTCCATTTATATACATATCCTTAAGGTGTGTTGGGAAAGCTTTAACTTATTTGATATGAGATTGCGATCAAATAAGGAAGAATGTGTCTTTATCCGACCGCTTCTGGCTTTTTATTGGGTTCTTTGTGCAGAGTTGGAAATAAAAGATTTTTGGTCTCGGTAAACACGATTTCCATTGTTCCAAGGATAAAAGGGTGAAGATATCGAACAGGGTGGGAAGAGGAAGGGACCTCTTAAAGGGATGATGTAGAACCACTCTGAACTAGGATAGTTGAATGGTTTAGAACTATAAGTCTGTAAAACTAAGAAAAAGATCATCTGTTTTCACAATATTAACGTTTTTATAAACAATATCGTATTATATTTAATTATGTTGAATATTTTGACGAGATGGACTAAAAACTTCGTAATAGTCTCATTAAAATTTATACGGATCGAAGTCTGTGAAAAGCGCTTTGGATATTATTATTAATTTTTTTTTTTTGTAATTTATTATTAAAAATTATTATTGATATTTTTATATCAGACATTTATCCTTTCATCCAATTTTCAACGCCTCTTAGTTCTTTTTGATAATGTTTATTAATTTATTTGTGAAAAAATTAAGGAAAACAATAGGTATATATTAAGTAAGGTAAGCATATATTTTTGGAAAAAAATTGTAAGGTATCGTTTTGATTTTAAAATGTTTTAAATTCTGATTTTTTATTTTAATTTCAGTTTTGAAAAAAAATTATAAGCACAAAATTATTTAATCATTAATAATTATATTCGAACTCTCTGAATTATTTTATTTTGAGTAACATAATTAATTTTTATCAATAAAATTAAAAATTAGGAAATCTGGAGACGAATAGAATGGAAGAAGAATTTATTCTAGAATGATAGAATAGAATCTTATAATGGGATTATAAGATTATAATTTAGTCGGTTGGTTATGTATTACAGACATCCAAGTTTAGTTAACTAGATAACAAAAGGACGTGTAGAAGGTAAGAATTAGTAAATAAGATTAGCCAAGAAAGAAGGTAGCAACAAACCTGTCAATTGACTTTAAATAAATTAAATATTATATAAAACTGGAGATCACGTATAAAAACGCTGAAGTTTCGTTTAATAAGTTGTTAACTACATACTTAAAGAGTATATGACATGTATTATTTTTATTCATTACTCCAATTAAATCCACGCATATTAAAATCGAATAATACGATAGCATACTAAACGGATAAGCTCAGTGGATTTGAACCTCATCAATTACTCGTGTAAATTACGTTTAGCCGTCGGAGTTCACATAATTTAGGATGCTGTATGCATCGTCTGGTTGTATGTTGTTTCCGGCGAGGAGCACAATTATTATTATGATGTCAAAGATTGATGAGCAAAAGAAATTAAGCTATAATTTTTGACAGCTTGTAAACATGTTGCCTCATCTCTTTTATGAGGTCGTTCAACTCATTCAACAATTTAATTTTATCTTCCACTAGTAGTGGGCTTACGTAGGTTTGAATTTCATTTTATTTAGTTTTTGTAGACGTTTTTAATTATAAATTTTTTAATAAATCGAGTTTAATTACTAAGCTTCATGTAAATTTAAATTGTTTAATACCAAAGTACGAATGGATATTTAAAATTGTGTTTTATACTTAAAGTCTATTTTAATTTATTAATTATAATTACCGATAAATCCAGAAGGTCGATAATATATCGAGTAGTATCTTTGTGTAACCCCTGTAACTCCAGAAAGACTATATCGATTTTCATGGATGAAATATATAAAAATTTTCATATCGACAGTATGAATGAAACTGGGTACATGAGATTTTAGAGAAAACTAAATGTTCAAGTAATATGTCAAGAAAACAAATCAAAATGGAATGCGACTAAATGGAATGGAGGTCGTTGAATAATTAAAGGAACGAATTTCAATTTATTCGATTAAATAGGTTCTTCACTGTAGACATCTTTATATTTAATAATTATTAAAAGGATTTGAATAATTAAAGGGACAAGTTTCAGTTTATTCTATTACATAGTATTATTATCGCTGTTGAAATTTTTCTTTTAATTATTGAATGATCCTCGTATTACCACTGATGAAGGATCTGCCGAGTAGTATTTCGAAAAATGTTTTACTTAACGTTATTAAAAATTGAGTAGTTTTGTTTTTACATATTTTTTTTATCCGTAATTGTATAATTGTCTTGGATGCTTCAAATTATAGCCCGACTTTTTTTACATAAATTTCAAAAAGTTAGAGAAATTTTTGTGCAGTAGGATAATTAAAATTTTTGGTGAGAAAAATCTAATGTTTTCCGGTCAAAACATAAATCTACTATAGCGGAAGCAATAGATCTGTTGAATATATAATCAACGATTTTGATATAAAGAATTTTCTTCCGGATACAAACTTGGATCGCAAGAATGCGGTTTCTACTCGTAGAATGGCTCGGACATCGATGCGAACAATTCTTTACTACTGAAATAGTAAAGATGGGCCTAAATGTAACTCGAGATTATGTTGAAAAGGATAATATTTGTTTCATTATCATTGATAAAAATAATTTTTCACAGTCATTTGTCCCTTTAATTATTAAACTGTCGTATACCCGAGGTTTGTTCCAACAATAGGAGTACTGGTTTTACGACGTAGTAGCATAGCACTTCAATGATGTATGTCGATACACTGGTTTCGAGTGCATGTCTTTATCGATACATTTAAAACGGTCAAATCGGTCGTGAGCTGCTGCTGCTCTTTTTTACACTATTATTTATAACCTCCTTACATTTTTAATACAGAAAAAAATGTACGGTAAATTTTGTGTAAAACTGAAAAAAATAGTTTTTTCATTCCTTGACCGAAGCTTATGGAGTTAGTTATTAAGATATATAATTTTTAATTAGAATAAGTTTTCAAAGAGACCAAGAAATGTTGAAGATTATTTCGTTCCAGAAGACCGATCTCTTGATTAAATGATCGATAGTAGGAAGTGGTGTGAACTACGATTACGAAATACCACCAATTGAGTCCCAGAAAAAACAGGTTGGAATAAAAACGCGGTTTACAGATTTTGAAGGAACGAATCCGGTTTACAAAATCGGAAGTTAATTGGTTCAAATTTTATGGGGAGGCTTGTAACTGAGAGCTATTTGTCGAGTAATATAACAACAGATGCTCAGATTCAACCTCGAGACAAAACCTCAAATTGAGGAATGACATTGGTAAACTGTTTCTTGTTCTAAGAAAGAACGGTTGGGAATATCCAGAGTGAAAATTTATTTTAGTTTTCTTTGATACTTGTAGCATTATGCACAATGTATTTATTTATCCCTCCACGGCATTTAATCACACTTTTTACAAAGATGTCATGAAAAGACTTCGAAAATGATCCAGCAAAACCGAAATAATAAATAAATAAAGTATTTATTAAAAATAAAAAAAATAAAAATCACTTATTCCATTAGCAGCAGAGAAGATTAATGGAAATATGTAATTTAAAATAAATCTAAAATGAATCACTAGAAATTCTTAAAAAAAAAAAATTAATTGGAATAAAATAATAAAAACGTTATGTTATACAGAATTTTTTATTTCAGGATATGTTCTATTACCGAAAATAAAAAAAAAAATCTGTACATATAAACGGTAGTCCGGGAGTGCTTTTTTTCGAATTTGCAGTTTCACCCTAATAACTTCATCAGCGAAAAAATGAGTCTATATTGAAGTTTTTGGTACATAAATCACGTCTACAATTTTGTCGCAATGGAATTTTGTTCCTTTTATATATATATGTAATTTTTTTTTTTTTGAAGGAAGGAAGGGCGTAAATTTTGTACTGTTACAGTGTTTTCAGAAGTTGATTTTTATGCGTTTTTTATCGTTTAATATTGGTTATTTTAATCACCAAAATTTTTATGATTGACGATTTTTGGCGTTTATTATAGGTGATTTTTATCGTTTAATATTTACAACGACGTAATTAAAACCATTTTTATGTATGAATTACATAATATGTTGCTGAAATCTTCAAGGGGCTGTTTTTAATTCTATATCATGCTTGTTGTATTCTCTATGTCTATGGTTGGATATTCTTCCGATCTATCCGATGTAATATTTATTGAAGTTGCAATTTGTATGTTTCTTGGGTGTTATATTTATACAAATTTTTTATAAAAGTATATTTCAAGAGTAAGGAAGCGAATTTTTAAAAAAAGCTAAATTACAGTTCGTTTCCTGACTTGAATAGCGAGACAATCCCAAATAATTTTTTTACTTTGTTAAGTTAATTATTGATTATTATCATTGTTTACTCGTAAAATTTCTTCCAGTATTTTTGTTTAAATTTAGTCAAAATTTATTTTTAATGAAGTTATATGTACATCCACTTTTTTTAAACAAATTTTTAAGTTGTTGTTTTTGAATTTGTAATCCTTTTCTTTTAAAATTCAAGCGATAGGCATTCTAATTTTGGTTGAAATTCATATTCAAATAATTGGTCTGATAGGCATAAAAAATTGCAGAATTTCGAGATGGTGCACTTGTATAACAAAGACCTTGCTTCCTTCCGTCAATTAATTAATTACTTTTATTAACGTGGTTCAGAGCAACTCGGTATTATGGCATTGCATTTCTTATTCAAGGGCAATTATTCTAGTCCGGAATTATCCAGTTAAAATTTATATTGTTAAAAGTTATTATCGAATGAACTAACATAAATGCTTATTTCTCAGGAAAATGAGACTTGTTATTAGATAAACATTTACTGTTGTAAAATTAGAAAACATTTCAACAAAAAAAAAACGCCAAGCTAAAATTAAAAAGTAATTTTTTACCGATTATTATTTTTCAAACTTTTATTTATACGAGTAGAAGTCGATGACGAATTAAAAAGGAATTCCCAGTAATTATCCCATAATTTGATACCGATTATAAAAAATCAAAATTTAAAAAATTATCGAAAGAATACTATTTTAAAACAGGTTTTTTCTTGATAAATTATTTCACTACAAAAGCTCATAGAGAAAAATTAAGCGTGCGAGTATGGAAATAACATTTTTTAGCGTACGAAAAATGTCATGCGTGATCGGGATTCGAACCCGAGATCCAGGATAAAAAGCCCGAGACACTACCACTCCCCCACGGAGATCCAGATTTAATTATAATTTACATTTATTTTATTTAAAACATGGATAGATTTGCAAAAAACTGGTCGTTTGAAAAAAACACAAAGCCAGAATTTTGGAAGAAGGACAGAAAAAGATTACTACGGAATGTGGGCTTAGAAAATGATGTATAAGTTTTTTTTTTTATTATTATAAGGTTTTCAACTAAATTTCTTAAATGTTTGCGTGAAACTACTTTGAATGTTAGAATGATATTAGGTTATACGTTATTACTTATAAAAATACAATGCTAAGGAATGTTGGGGGAAAAAAACGTCAAATCATCAACAAAAACTACATAAATTTCCGTTAGACATCTTCTTGTTTTTAACTTATGTAAAAAATGAAACAAGAAGATCACCAAAGGATCTTAAAAAAACGTTTTTTCTTTTAAATCATAAAAAAAATATGTTATTTTTATTTTATTTTTTATTTTACGACCCCCTTAGATTTTAGTGTGGTTTTTCTATGTAAAATTATAATTACCATAATCCATTAAAGAAAAGGAACATTTTCAAAAATTTTAAACATTAGAAAGTATGAAATATTATATTTACACTATATGAATTTGTCCGTTAGAAGGGTACTTTTTTTATTACATGAATCCAACTTCAAAGAATGAATGGAAGAAAATTAACTTCCTTAATTAATTAAATTTAACCTTAAATAAATGGTAATACAATATCTAAGAGATCGCAAAATCTCATTTAACAAGCAACCATGTCTCTATACAAAGCTTAGATTATCCTTTAACATAAAAATAGATTTATTTCAGATCTATAGATAAGAACAACTTACAAATAACATCACGTCAGTGATGGGTAATTGTGCTACTCTAACGTAACAAAAGAAACTGCTTCGGCGATGCTTTGAATTAAGAATTATCATGGAAAATTTTTGATCAGTATAGCATTACAAAATTAATTAATTAATTAATTTAAATAAATTAAAATTCTTTTCATTTATAAAATTAATAAACGAAAAAATAATGGTTTTAGTTAATGTACGTTAAATGTATCGCAGACAGGTCATAGCTTATAACTATTTAAAGAATAATAAACATCCTCTGCCAGGCTTATTAGGAAAAATTAAGAGTGAGTGAGTAGTTTCCTTCTATCATCCTGAATGAACCAAATATATGGTTGCATATTAGTAAGACAAGCCCACCGAAATGTAGGTGATATTTAATTCTACAAGTTATCCTTGGATTTATTATAGGGACTGCTGTTTAATGAACAGTATTACTTTCAGAGAAACTAACCACTAACTCTAACTGTTACCTAAGATGCCTTAGTTACTTTTTACCGCTGTGCCATCACAGCCGTAAAAAATTATGGGACTTTACTGTAAAATAAAAATATTAATGTACCTCCTTCTACAGGAAAACAATAAGTTAATACATATATATATATATATATATATATATATATATACAAACTCACTTGCATATAATGCTTTAACTCGGCAAGAGAATATAGTTCAAAAAAATGATGTAGTTATACAAGGGTTATTCAGTGATTAAAGACAAAAATTGTTCTGCTGCTAAAACAGTTTATTTTATCAGTGTGACATTTTTTCAATTTTCAACATAATCTGCTGATGATCTAATAATCAATGATCTAATCTGAGGGTGAAGACGAAGGGAATGGAACATTTTAATTATAATGCACGAGTCTGTATAACTATTGACCGTGTGTGCACGAGACTAAGTTATATTACAGCAGTTTTGCTAGGCTACGACTGCCATTAATCAGAATGCCAACAACCAAAGTACACTTTAAAACCAGGATTCAAATCCAATTAAATGTAACTATAATTTTAGCCGGATTCGTTCCTGGTTCCTACATTATATAAAACATAAGTAATAATATATTAGTGGAAAGTTTCCCTACTTTTCCAGTTTACCAATTTTACTTTATTTTAACAGCATAATGAATATCACTGCAATAGCTTAAGAAATTAGTTTTTTCATAGAACTTGGCAGTATTTAACCACGATACTTAAAAATATAAAAAAAGCTATCTAAAAAATAGATTAATATAGTTAAGTAATAATATAATTCATCTAGTTAAAAAAAAAGGTCGTTACGGAAACTAAACGTCATTCATCAAAGCACTTATTTTATAAAATGTCGTTAACCTTTGACCGAGCTATCCAAGGTCATCGTCATTTTAAAAAAAGAAAAAACCAGCTCATTCCTTTTAAAACACACACACACGCACGTACGCACGCACGCATGCACGCACACACAGAAAGCGATTAATTTTATTATACATGCTCATTTATCTAATTTGAACCCGGTTAACTAAAACTACCCGATATTGGAAGTATTTAAATAAGTTTATCACCTTTTTGTAAAGGATTCTTCAACTTAAAATAAAAAATACAAATAAAACCATTAAATACTTTAAAGCAGGTATACTTACTTATTTTATGATTTGCGTTAGTATTTTGTCGTTAATAGTTAAGTTCTTCACCGCTAGAGTGCGTATTTGTGTGATTGTAGACTACCTATAAATAATAAACAGGCATGTAATACAGTATACAAATCTAATGTATGGATCCCGATAAATGAACATTAACTTTCATGATATTATACGAATATTAGCGATTATAAAATCTATTTTTACCCATTTATTGACAAAAAGTTTATTTTATGTCCATTATGCAGAGCGTTCGGAAAGTCGTTGTATACTGCACAGCGACAGTTTAGAATAATGTGGTACATTCTGTTCTTTCGGCGATAGGTTGTTTGCGCAGTTGTTGAATTGCGATTGAACGTGCTTTTTTATTTTCGTGCTTTATCGTTTATGGGAATTTATGGGGATAGTTACGAGAAACTATCGGTTCTTTAGTAGACGTACGCATTTTTCCCGTTGAACACGTTTTTCGCGAAGATGACAAATATACTGATTAAGTGAAGCACATGTTTTCTGAAAAGTTTCCAAATACTCTGTTCCATACCGCAATGAAGTTCCAACTCTTATCGAAAGATTTCACGTAACAGGCTCTGTTAAAGACTCTGATCGAAATGTAAGATCATCTAAACTAAACGAACGAATCTGCGTGATATTTCGGATACTATGGCCGAAAATCCATCGAAGTCGATGCGTAAGTTAGCACAGCAGCAATATATCGGACATCCTGACGCACTTAAAACTATAAGCAAAGAACTGAAACTTTTCCCCTACAAAGCAATGTTTGTTCAACAACTGAAACCTAGATATTATGCCAAAAGACTAAATTGTTTTCAATGATTTAAACGTTTTATTGATTCCGTAGGTATCTTTCCATTACATTTTTTTATAAACGAAACGTGGTTTCATCTGGGAGGGTGTATTAATTCACAAAATACACGACTGTGGTCGACAACTAACCGCTATGAATTGCACCAACAATCTTTACACGAAGCGAAAATTGGAGTCTGGGCCGCATTGTGTCGCATATGTGTTGGTGTTGTCGCATTGTGGGTCCAATCTTTTTTGAAAATACAGTTAACAGTGATCGTTATTATTCTTTTCTAACAAATTTCATTAGTAATTTGACAGAAGTGGAAATCAGTACGGTTGGTTCCAACAAGATGGCCCCTCAGCGCACACAGCTTACAGCTCAATGACTTCATCTAATTCATGAAGGTTACGAACAATCTTTACACGATTAAAAAATTGGAGCCTGGTTCCGTGTATGTACAACGCGTCTTGTGGGGTCCAATTTTTTTTTTGAATATAGTTAATAGCAATCGTTATTGTAATGAACATCGTTTATTAATCAGTTAACAGAAATGAAATCTATCACACGGTTGGTTTCAATAAAATGGCGCCACTGCGCACACAGCTAACAAACAGGTCGATGACTTTTTTATGAAATGTCTTCGGTGAACGAAATATTTCGAGGGCTTTGTGGCCTACACGATCGCCTGATTTGACTCCAACATTACTTTCTATGGGGACAGCGAAACAAGCAGTGTATCGCAACAATGGACGCTCGATTGACGAACTAAAAACATCAAATGTACAAGACATCCAGTACAATTAAAACAAGTTGAAGTGTTTGAAAACAAATTGAAACGTGTGCAGTATTGTAGTGATGTTGGAAGAGTGATTTTCAACACCTTTTCTGAATTAGTTCAGTTATAGTCCGCAATATAGGAACTGCTGTAACTATAACAAAGAACATGTTTGAACGAGCATTGCGAAAATTGAGAGACAGATTAGAATAGGACAAACGATTGAGAACATTTGAGACATGTTTTATGTTAAAAAAAAAAAAAAAAGAGTGGGTGGAGTCATACACTATACTATTTCTATCTATTATTACGGTGTAACAATAAATAAATGTTTTCTGTTATATCTCATATTGTTTATTATTACATGCGTCAGTTTCCCGTTGCTTCCCTATATAACAACCTTGAAAGTAAAAAGTTGATGTAGTACGTCGATTAAAAAAATTTGTTATTTCAATTTAATTTAATTAATAAATAATTCATTTCTAAATGTTAAACCGCTCAAGAAATAATATCCGATAGTTTCTCTGAGAAAGCTGTTTATAGAAAACTGTTTTATACAAAACACTATTCTGTTGGAACAATAATTACATTCCAAAGTTTCTTGGTGTGATGCCATGACATGTCATATGTAGAAAGATTGACATTAGGTGTAGTATTTTTGTCGATTGAAAACAAGCGTAGCGTTGGTTATGCAATCGTTAAGGTTATTTGTAACATTAATTTACACAATAATACTACATAGAGTATATTTAAATATCAATATTCAGATCCAAAATAAGCATTTCTTTTTTTTGTTATTCGTATCGCTTTCGTTTTCAGTATTGTTACTTAAAAACTGTAAACAAACGAAAACAGAATAATATAAAATTCGTGAACTATAAAGAAGAATCTATTTTTATGTACATTTTAATCGTTTTAGTCAGTCGATTCCCTCGGCCGATTTAAATTATTCTTTTCCCAATATATTTAATGAAATATTCGGATTAATTTACGCTTCAAATTATAATCGGATGAACATTAAAACTTTAAGAGAAAGTATATTTGTTTTTTTTGTTTTTTTTGTTTAACCCCCGGAACCACCGTTAAGTTACATCTTAACGGTGTAAATTCATTCCTCTCATCTTCAGAGGATGAGATGAATGAATTGTAGCGTGTGTGAAAAATGTCATGCCTGACCGGGATTCGAACCCGGGA
>JAAAKQ030381013.1:6259-16689 GCA_010016005.3 Zanna intricata
ATAGAAATTATTAAAACAAGCATGAAGCGGTTTCACTCGCAGAACCATTTGCAGAAATTTCTTTTGATCAATTCGTCACGACTATAATTAACAAAAAGTGAAGCCGTAAAAAATGACACAGTTTTGGTTTAAGTCTTTTGCTCATTTAGTAATGAAGTTAGCTCGTTACATTTACCCTTAATATATTTTCAAAGTTTAGTAAATACAGCAGTAATGACTCTTAGTCATTCAGATCGACTCAGTAGTTCGGAGTTTTAAGCGAACATCTTTACAAACTAGCACATTGAAATTATTTTTATTTCAAGATTGATCATTTTATTATTCGAATTTTTATTTTTAGAATAAATATTTTTAGAAACACTTTTATGATATCCTATTCAAAGACACGGAAACAGAGGACCTTTATCTGCGAATTAATGAATTTATTTATGGATTTATATCTGCGAAACTCTGAAATTTAACGGTGATGTAGAGTAAATTATACGAGTATTTAGATTTAAAAAAATGAGTGTCAAAAGTATTTGTACAGGTATGACATCAGTCACACATAATAGACAAAAATTAAATTTTAAATTAACATTCAAAAGTTCTCTTTTTCGTTTCCAGCCGATATTGGAGGTTCTGCTGATATTATGATTTCATCATAATATCAAACTTGTTTGTGATTCATTAGCTGAAATTGTATTTTAGCGAAAAATCTCTGGTAAAGAAAATTAAATCTAACAAAACTTTGAACATCTTGCATTGACATTTTTTGATATTTCAAGTTGGTGTTCCCTCCTCATTATTAGGAGAAAAGCTTTTTGTGATTTACTAACTGGGATTGTATTTTTATTAAAGCTTTTACAGGGGTAAGAATATAAGTAAATATAATTTGAAATAATCTTTTTTTAAAATTAATTTTAATTTAGAGTTTCGGAGCACTCGATGGTTTAGCTTCTGAACATTTGTACCACTAATCCTTGAGGGGTTAAATTGAATAAGGTCGGTAAAGGAATCCCGATGTCACTTGGAAAACTTGAAATACAACAGAGATGTCTCGAGAGATAAAAGGGCCCTTTCTGTCATTCATCTCTATCTATCTATTGAGTAAAAAATGGTGGAAACTCATTTTCAAAAACAATGCATCTCATTCCATCCGAAATACAACACTGAAATTTGTCAGGAATATTTGTTCCTATAATATTCAGAGAATTTGGTTCAAGTTTTGGAATGTGACTTCAAATTACACACGATCATAAAAAAGATCTAAGTACGATTCGTTGGTCTTAGATCTTCTGCTGAGGGGACAGAAGCTTGAAATTCACTATTGGTTTAAACTTTTATAAAAACATAGCTCGTATTTTTCTTTTAAATCATCTTTATAGAGATAAAGATGCTCTTATGTGCACATTTTTCTGTAAAAGGGTGCAGATAAGGCTAGCTTGTATAGTTACCTCATATTTTGCGATCCATTTGCCCATGTCTGAAATAACTCGGAAAAATTAAAAAAAAAAAAATTGGTGTTTTCCTTTTAACCACCCCTAACCAATTTACGAGTAGTTGTTAAGCACAGATTCCTTAAACCCCTCGTAAATTTCAAACACATTTAAAAGAAAGTCACTCTGCATGATATTGGAATTAATATCTATAAAAATGTATTTCAGGAATTTCCTTTAAGAATTAAAAGTTTCACGGATAAAGGGATTTCGTATCTTCACCTTGGATTCCAAAAGAGCTGAAAACATTAAACAAAATGATTTCGTGAAAGAAAAAAATTTTATCATAGAAAACCATTTATAAATTTTTTCCCGGATGGAATTTCAAAATTGATTATACAAATCGCACGTACATTTTGTCGAGACAAAGTGTTTTCTAGTGCTTTAGATTAATGGTTTCAGGGCTTAAATATTCAGTATTCGCCTGTGCGCGAATCGCGGAATTACAAGTAAACATATCAACACTTATAATGACAGCTGATGGAAGAAAAGCGATCAAATTTATTTGAAAATTTTAAGAACTGAAAAGTGAATAACATAAAATACATTTCCATTGTGAAATAACAAATTTAATAATTTTATAGCAAGTTTTTTCTTTAAAATAGCCGATTCTTGCCAGGGTTCGGCATTTTTCTATCATTCTATCCTCAACAACATCTCGTCTTTAAAATAAAAATAACTATAACTGAATATTAACCTGTTTTCTTTTACTTCAGAATAAATAAACATAATACTGGCAAAGATTGATTATATTTTATCTTATAGTATTTATATATTTTATTGTAGAAAGAATACAGAGTATTAATTTTTATCACTGCATTAATGACATGACTCGGAATCTTTATGTTGGCACTCCTAGTTGCGTACCTACCTCATTTTATTATACGATATTCTAATAGTTGTATTATCATAAATATAATTTAATGTTTTATGTATGAACTGAATGATGTTAACAATAATATGACGACCATCATGTATAAATATTTGTTATTACACCAGTGACATTGAATAATAATTAAAATGTTTGTATTATTATGCACATGCTAACATTGCAATGTAACAGTAACTGTGCGTTACACGGATTGCATTGTCACGGATGTAGCGCCACTCATAAAAAAATAATGGGTTCTAACCTATTATTCAATAATGGCTGTGTGCCATAGCTACCTGTAGCTATGGCACACTATATTCTGTGAACTAAACAGCAGAAGTTAATGCCTTGTTACATATTTTGTTGTATTCTATTTTTACTGCTTTAACCGTTCAGATCAAATCTGAATAACAAACGTTTTAATCTTATTGTACGTAGTAACTATTTCAAATGCACAGTTTTAAACGGATATTTTTTTAATTTAATATTTATACACATATATATTTAAAAACATTTCAGATTTATCTATAAAAGTAATAAAGTTATACGCTTGTCAATAGTTTTGCATAGATATAAAAGATAATTTAAGGTGAAAGATCTTGTTACTCAGAGTATCCATTCCATTTAGGAACGCAATCTAAAAGAGATTTTCCATAAACGTACATAAAAATCTTTCTGATTCCAGAGTGGAACTGATGTATTATTTTAGTTTATAATGTAATTTATAATAATTATTGTTTTTTTCTATAGAATAACTTCTCTCGTCGTAGGTATTACACTCCGCGTAGGGAGGAGAGAAGCCTCGACCTAACTTTTTACTCTGCATGAAAATTTAGTAAAACAAGTTGTCACATTAATATCTAACTCGCTGCAACATAATAATAATATTTAAGGTAAACTGTCGCCAATAGCCGATATAAAAAAGAGAGCTGGTCTATGAATTTTTATTTCTATTGTTCTTTATTTATGAAGTAAATATCGATTAAGATAAGAGCTATTAGGATTTCGAAGTATACTTGTTTCTGGGAAGCTATCAACAATCAACTGGGAGTGATCAAACAATTTGAAATAAAGGACAGTCCGGTGATCTGTATTCCATTTGTTGTACAATCTGTTTAACCATCTGTGATTTTATCTATGAATTAATTTCGTTTAAACTTTTAAAGGAGGATTACTCTAATAACCACTTCCACTATCCGGGTCTAGAGGAACATATAGTATAGTCTGCAGTTGTCTAAGTTACAAATCTGTAAATGTACATATGAATTAAGTACAGTATCTGCTTCAGAATACGATAATGGCATACAGTATCGATAACAGAATATCTACAGTTTAATCATTTAATGATGCGATATGATTTTGGTTTCAGAACTAATAATGTCAAAAGCACTTTAGTGCACACGTGGTTTTGTTTATTGCTCGGCCTGGTCTCCGTCTTACTGTGTAGCATGGGACTTCAGATCGGATTAAGTCTTAACGTTTATGCGGATAGAATAACCGACTATCTGGGTACTAAACTACTATTCAAAAAATTAAATAATATATTCTGTCAGAACATTAAACAGTTATCCTTACTTTGTGTTTCCTGACTTTTCTTAATCAATAATTTTTAGTACTATTTTTATATGTCCGTCAGATTATCTTTCAGTTCCGAATCTGTAAAAACCACGATGACAGACTTTAATGAAATCGAGAGAATGACTTCATTTTAAACTCTAGGGTTCTTTTATTTTGATCTTTTAACATTTAGAAAACAACTTCAAAATACCGAAGTAAAGGCAATAAGATCAATAACTATTTTCTAAAAGGATTAAATTCTTTTCAGTTTTGTGTAATTCTTATATAAAAGTTGTTTTTCGAAATTTTTAATAAATATCCCTTTATTTTTTGACACTTAAGTTATAGTATTTTTCTTTTTTCTATTTAGCCTCCAGAACTACCGTAAAGTATTACTTTAGAGGATGAATGATGATGATATGTGTGAATGTGAATGAAATGTAGTCTTGTACAATTTCAGGTCAACCTTTTCTGAGAAGTGCGGTTAATTGAAACCCAACCACCAAAGAAAACTGGTATTCATGATATCTAGTATTTAAAATCTATATAAAAGTAATACGTTTATAAGATTTAAACCTTAAAACTCTCGTCTTCAAAATTAGCTGATTTTCGATGTCGCGTTAATCACTAGACCAGCCCTATTTAAGCCATATACCAGCCATACCAGCCATTTTTAAGATGGACTAAGTTATATATCAAATAAAGAATGCTTAACAACATTATTAAATTCTATAAAACCTAAATGGTTTCAGTTTTAAGAGGTTTTGTGTAGGTGGAAAATTTTTATGGTAGGTAGTCTGTAACAAAAATAAAAGGGTACTAGATTTACTATGAATGAAAGAATAATACTAACTTGATCTCTCTTTACTACTTTGTATTACTAGACTTTTTTACTTTTCTAAATAAAAAATCCTTTCCTGATGGATACTTTTCGTCTACTTCTTCTGTACTTTACCTCAAACAAACTATACAGAGCGGGTGAAAAGTATGGAAATTCAACAACTTTAAAACCCTTCCAAAGTAGAATACTGTAAATTTTAGAAAAAGGTATCGGTCAATTACTTTACCTTTTGACGAGAAATAAAATTTCAACCTCTTCTTTAGGGGGGTTGTAACTCAAATATTTTAAATGGTATCACCCTTTGTGCGATACATTATTTAAAGGGTCTATTTAAGAACAAGAAAAATGATACAAATAAAAAATTTTTATAATGTCTGTACCCAAAATGGCGGTGGGATAAAGCTTGGAATTTGAAAAAAAAATATTGATAATTCAAGGAACTATTATCGCAAATAAATAAATTTATAAAAATTTGATTTAACGAATATCGAATAAATTTATTTTTAAAAAATCTGACAACACAAGTGTAGGACTTTCCCGTCGCGCGGCTTTTTTCTGATGCGTGGCTTACCCACACTTTTTTAATTAAAAATATTTATAATTTCATTTAAACACAATATTTTTTGTTTATTTAATTCAATGATTCTAACTAAAACGCGCGCGCATACCGTATTTACTTCGCGCGGGTGTTGCGGTACTAGCGGCCACTTTAAATAAATTTTTAACTTTAAATATTATTCATTTATTTAATTTCCGCTCACCTATGACGTCACAACATAGCGGAACATTTCAGCAGTAGTCCGGCCGCTAAGTGGGATGTGTATGGAGGTGTGGTGGCTGGGTTAAGACCCCACTTTGATCTGGACAAATTTGTGGATCCAACAAGATGCTAATAGAAAATCGGCGACGAAAAAATCCTCTGTAATATCTTCTAAAACGTTTCAAAATTATTATTATTTTTTAGAGTGAGGGTGCAGTTAAAAAAATTTTTACACAAAAGATGTTTTCTTTGTAACTGTTCACAAAAATAAAAATAAAAAATTTAAATTCAACAAAAATTACCCCTTGTACTGCCTTTTATAACTCTTCAAATTAAAACCATTTTTAGGGGTGGGTGTGAAATTTACCAAAACATTTCTTTTTTACAAAAGTTGTTTACTGTATTAATATTTACAAAATTATAAAAAAATAGTATAACTTTAATTATGCTAAACCTGGAGGTGATTTAGTTTTTCCTCTGTATCCCCACCCTCCCACCTTTAGAATTGCAAATTTAACAGCATCACTGCTCCTAGGACAGAAATATTCTAGCCATGTTTAGTGAAAATCGGTTGAAGTAGTTGTGGAGATACAAGGCAATTTACACACAAGATACATAGTGCGCACATTTGTCACGGAAATTTCGATGCAATGTTTCAGTTTTATGGGGTCCTTAGGAGTCAATTCATCAAAATTCAGTGAAAGTCAGATATTCCCAATTTTGACAGATGCTATTTTTCGGTTTTCTGGGGTTGATAGGGATCAATTCGTCAAGATTCAGTGAAAACCAATTATTTTCAATTTTGACTGATTACTATACTTTTCATTCCATATGAATGAATGTCGTATTCAGCTTCGCTACAGCTGCTATATCGATGGGAAAGTAAAAAAATTACTAAGAATAACGTTTGCTTATATACTTACATTTGATTTTAGTAAATGTTCGAAATATCCTCCTTCTATTGTTTGACTATGTATACCACTGATACCAAAAGGATGATACTGTATTATTTAACAGTTCCCTAATGGTATTTTGAGCCGATTCTCAAGTTCTATTCTGTGTAAATCATCGATGTCTTAGAACCTATTAAAATAAACAATACTTTTAAAGCGGCCCCATAGAAAATAATCCAATTGTGACAAGTAGAGATCTCGCTGGCCATTATATCTGACCCCTTCCGCTAATACATCTTCCAGGAAAAAATGTATATAAAATTTCACGTATCAGAAGACCGAGATGAGACTGGGCACCATATTGTTGAATTCATTGTTTTGGATGTTGGGGCCAACAACGTTTTGAATGTTTGGAATGATATGATCCGGAAAGCAACGCCTCATATTTCATTCCATTTAAATTTCTATCGATAAATACAGGTCCTATCATCAATCGTCCATTAACAATACCTGCCCATACTTTTACTTTGACTGGATACTGTGTATGTAACTCACGATACTAGTGTAGATTAATATCAGTCCAGTAACGATAATTATGGCAATTTACATTGCCATTTAAAAAAACGTTTCCTCATCACTAAAAACTATGTTGTTTAATAAATTAGATCTACATAAATATTGTTCATCACAATTTCACAGAACTCAATTCTTCGATCGTAGTCATCTTTATTAAGTTATTGAACCTGGCGAATTTTGAAGGGTTTGAAGTTTTCATTTTTTAACGTTCGAATCACTGAACTTTGGCTGATGTTATGTTCTCGGATTAATGTTCGGATGAGTCGAGAAATGGGAATTCTCTATAAATTCTTGCGTAATCTCCAACGATTTATTATAATTTGTTGCAGATTTAGGTCTCCCTTGTTTTCGCTATTATTAATTCTCCCTGTTTTATCAAATCGTTTGTTGATTTTTGACATTGTACATTTTGAAATAGGCTTAAGATTCTTAAATGTTGTATCGATCAATTCAGAAACTCCATTATACGACCAAATATCACCAAAGCCCCTTTTCATTAAAAGTGTGACCCTCACCTGTTCACTTAGTGACATGTCGATAGCAATGTTAGTAAATAACACAGAAAAGATTAATTCAGTATAAAACACAATATCAAAAAAGATAAAAAAGATGTAAATAACAAAAGTGGCTTGCAAATCTGGTAAAGGTAAACAAAAGCAATAAGCCAACCGATCACTATAAATTCTCACAAGAAAATAACACTGTAGTAATGAAACATTCTAACTGGAAATTACATAGCAATGAAGTAAGCTTAATTTTTGCAGAAAAAATGATAAAACTATTATAAGAAACCATCAGTGATAAACTGATCAAGCACGATCAGGAGACAATATTTTTGTTTATTTACTCATTACATTGGAACAAAAATAATATTTTGTGTTAAAAAGAATAATTTTGTTTAACCTTTTAAAATAAATTGTAATTAAATTAGGTTAAATTTTAATTTACTTCACTTTAATTACTTTTTATTTAATTATATTATTTAAACTTATTAAATTAAGTAATTTTCAAAATCCAAACTATATCCCGCCGCTGTTTTAGTTACATACATCGTACCAATACAAAAATTTTATAATTTTTATAATTTAAATAATTTTTATTATATAATTTTTTTTTGTCTTAAAAGAGACCTTTAAAATTTATGTATCACACAAACGGTGTTACCATTTAAAATATTTGGGTTACAACCCCTGAGCCACTCCCCAAAGAAGCGATTGAAATTCTATTTCTTGTCAAAAGGTAAATTAGTTGACCGTTACATTATCCTGAAAATTACAGTATTCTATCTTTTTTTTCACCCCATTTTTGTTTTCATCGGACCAGCAATTAAGCATTTCGCAATCCGGGGAGGAATGTCTACTCAAACAAAGCCGCCCCACCTACCGGCTGTATGTCCGGCGTGGCAGGGTAGCCCCGCCGGTTTGGATCTTTTCGGATTGCCTCAGCCTCAAACTTTAGCGCCGGAGAGTCCAGCCCCAGCTATTCCAGAGCCAGCTCCCCCGACGTCGTCGCCGGGACAGGGTCTTGATTTATGCTCATTAACCTCTAATCCCCTGAGGCATAGAAGTCGGTTCAGGCAAGCCTTCCTTAACATCAACCCCGAGGAACCGGGACCGGGTCCTTTCTATATGCTCATCCCCACTAATTTTTTCTAATTTTTTTGTGGGTGTGTGTCCACGTCGGGGGTTTGGGAGTCTCCTTTGCGTCCTCATCGCCGCCCATACCCGCGAGCAGTGACGCGCAACGACTCAGCAGGCCCTCGATCACGTTGCCCCACTCCTTCCAGGCTAGTCCCGACAACATTCCTTAAACTCTTCCTCCTTGCTCTGCCGCTCTCCAGTTATTTTCACTTCTCATCATGTAGTTTACGATGTTACCAGGAGTGATCCAGCTTAGTTGTGCCTCCTCTTTTAACTCCTTTCATCTTTTGCATGAAAAGAAAACATGTTCGGCCGTGTCCACTTCCCCGCAGTAGACACAGCCTTGCAGCATCCAACTGCACCCAACTTGTTCAAGTAAAAACCGAATTCTCCGTGACCGGAGAAGAACTGTGAGAGGTAGTAGCTAACCTCCCCATGCCTCCTCCTCAGCCACGGTTCTAAACTTGGGATGAGCTTGTGGGTCCATCACTGTATTCTATCTGGAACGGTTTTAAAGTTGTTGTGGGCTTTCCATACTTTTGACTAGCTCTATATAACCAAAGCGAAATTTCATTAATTAAAATTTGAATGAATTTTTATATTTTTATTGCGATATTTACACACTAAAAAGTATTTTAATTGTAGAATTTAACGGGTATAAATAATTTTTACATAAATAGAAATAAAGTTCATAAAATTTTCCGTAGTCCTAAAGAAAGTTGAAGATGAGTTCGGTCCTTCTTTTAAAATGAAATGGATTTTCTCATTTTGCTATATATTAACTTTAAAAAATCTGACATTTGATTTAGCCATAAGAAACATTTTTATGGGATGAAATATTTTTATTAGAAAGCATGAATTTAACGCTGATCTAATGCAACTTACTGTCGTACAAATGCGGGTTGATAAGCGAGTATATTATACACATGCACAGCAACTCAAGGCAAATAATTTTTTTAAAGAAAATTTATTTTTTATAAAATATTTAAAAAAAGTTGTTTTGACATCAATTTTTCGACAGGGGAGAAAAAAAAATTATATTGATAAAAATAGTTGTACTTTTCCATTTCTTATAGCGCATATTTGTAGATGTATTATTTAGTTTCAGTCTTTATTAAAGGATACTTTACAAAATTTGTATGTAAACAATCTCCATTTTGAATTGTGAATTTTGATTTGAGCGTCATTTTCATATTTTTTATTACTACTAATCATAATAATGTTGAAAACTATGTAAAGCCTGAATAAGCTGTAAGATGGATGTTATAAAAGGAACTAAATTTATTAGCTACAAATAAAACCATCATTTAGTCACTTTTCTTTCATCAGTGTATACCAAACCACCTGGAGAAAATAAATTATTCGAGATATAATATTTTTTTCAGATTAACTGTTTCCTTAGAAGGACTGTTCCCTTACTGTCCCTTTTGCATCCTTTACCAAAAAACGTTATATGAAATTTTTAAAAATCATTGATATCATTTTAATTAAAAATCAGTTTTGATTTGATTCAGGTAACATTAGTCTAAACCTCCTTTTTTACTATCCAGTAACTAATTGTAAATTGAAGTTTTTATTTAGAATCATATGAAATGATTATCTTCTTTTCTTTTAAACCTCCGGAATCACCGTTAGGTATTACATCAGAAAATGAAATGAATGATTTGTAGCGTGTGTGAAAATGCCATGCCTGACCGGGATTCAAACGCGGGACCTCCGGAAATGATTAGGTGAAATGATCCGTGTACAAGATGCCATACATAATATACAAATAATATCTTTAAAATATCTGCATCAGATTAGATTTTTATCAA
>JAAAKQ030381124.1:0-10478 GCA_010016005.3 Zanna intricata
TTAAAGGATTATTTTCTTTTTTAAATTATATTTTTATGAATAGTTGGTGTAAAAATAATTAAAATTAAAAGTTAATAATAAAAGTTGTAATTTAGTTTCAATAACTTGATAATTTGTGTTCTCTAAGGAGGAACAATTTAGGTCTTGGCGCCTTAATGGAAAAAATGGCCAAAATGCACTTATAATACGGGTATCATGTCATGAATTTATTATATTAAGAAATACTTATTATAAATTAAATGTGTTTGAAATTTCTGTCGCTCGCCGTTACAAATTATACGTTTACATTATGGAATGTTATTAACATTTCAGAATCCTACCCACCGTCTTAACAGAATGGTTCTGTCGTTTCAAATGGAAAAGATTAATATACCCGGGTCTGACATTATGGATGCTAAAAACCGGAATTGAAAAATATATTTATTAAGGCTTTTAGGTTGATTAAAATAAATTATAAATTTTTGAGAGGTCTATTTATTTTTGCGGTTGATGAAATTACATACAGCTTTGAAGCCTGTTACTGGAATATGAAAATGGAATTTTGTAGCTTATGAACAATTTCATACTTGATCGGGATTCGAATCCGGGACCTCCGGATGAAAAACCGAGACGCTATCATTCCGCCACGAAGATGATCTATGTAATTTGGTTACCGTACATTTTTTTTATCCCGAATTTGAATGTCATTTCGGGTTCTTAACCGATTACTATTGCAATTACACGTGATAATGCTACGAAATAATTAAATTAATTTATTTTATGTAATATATTTTATGTTATCGACAAAACTTGTGGCGATATTATACGCTTCATTTAGATAAGGTCGATTAAAAGATCCAGATAAGATAATACGATTACATTCCCTTCGTCGCATTTCGTTACTGGGTTTTTAACAAATCTATCAGTTGTTATTCAGCAAAAAGTTTTTTTTATAGGTTTGATTGTTTTTCCCCTATATAATTATTCGCATTTCTTATCTGACATTTTTTTAATTTTCAGATAAGTAACCGGAGGCAGGTGCAGCCAGTCACGTTCCACATATAGTAACAGTGGCAGTGACTATGTTGGTTGAGCTGCTGTGCCGTACACCGTTGAATTTCTTAAAAAATATAAAAAATGGTTTCTAGATATTTACCTGAAGAATATTTGCAAACCCAAATCTAGTGAATATTACGTTTAATAGTCGGGAATTAGGAAAATTTGCAATCATCGTTCAAATACTTTTTTTATCTTTCTTCACTACTTTCAAAGTCAAATTTCGATAACTCTAGGAATGGTTTTTAGATATTCACATAAAAATTTCACACACCAAAAATAGAGTTTATATTTTCATTTGTGACCGTGAAATTAAAAAAATAGGGTTTCAAAAAGATTCAAAATCCATTTTAGCACTGTAAACTCGGAATTTAAAAAAATTTAGACTTTTTTTTAGATATTTAAATGAAGATATTACAGAGTTAAATATGAAGTTGATATCTTCTTTTTTTTTTTTTACTGAGAGATTAAAATAAATGAATTTCGTTGTTACTCCATTTTAATCCTTTAAATTCGAAATTTCAGAAATATTTTCTTATTTTGCACTTAGACTGTAAGAAAAATGTTTATACGATTTTTTTTCATCAATTTATCTTCAGTAGTTTTTGCTGGGGGTTGATATGTATCACTCACTACATGTTTTATATATAGATGTCTATATTATTATAATCTCTTCCTCTTCGATACATTATTAGATTGAACAATTTTTCCTACAGTTTTGTTAAGTTACCAATTATAGCCGTATTAGGAAGTGTTAGTATTAATTTTAGCTAAGTTTTTCTCAATCTTTTTTTGTTGTTTTTAGAAATTTATTATTTTAAGGTTGTTTTTTTCGCTTTATAATTTTTTATTCCGTTTAAAATATTATTCTCGTTCTTAATTTAGTATTCTATGAATAACTAGTATAAAAAGCATTAAGATTAAAAATTAATAGTTAAAAGTTGTAATCTGAAGAATAATTTATTTTTCATTCTTAACTTGAAGTAATATGTTATTCTATCATTATATTTCATTTTTCAAAATATAATAGTTCTTTGGAATGTTTTTCTTTCAAAAACATCAACTTGTAAACATTTCTGTGTCTATCTGCAGTGCAAGAAAGAAAAGGGAATTCCTTTTAAAGATCATACTTATGAAACCTTTCTGTTGTTATTTTCAGTCGGAAAATGTAACGAAATGTTTATATGTGCATTGCTTATTTCATCATTTAATTATATTTTAAAAAAAGTGTTAAAAAAATATAATTGAAATGTTTAGGAATAAAAGACACCATGTATACTGTTAGAAATCCTTCGGTAAAAATAGACGACGATTAATGAAAGGCGTGAGGGAGGATTTCAACTTCAGGTGTAAGAGGGATTAATAAAGAGATTGAATAAAAAAAAAATATTTCGGGAACAGAGAAAAATCGAAGGAGAGAAAATTGATTTATTGTGATTCGCTGATTATTCGTTTAACAAAAACCAAAGGATCGAAAAGAAACCATTAAGCGATATAGATTTCCTTGTAGGAGATAAATTCAATTTAAGAATAAAAAAATAATCATAATAAAATGTAACAGAAAAGGGGATAGCGGGAAGCTAAATATCAAGGTAGGGGGACATAACTTTCAGAAGTACAAGAATTTTGTTACTTAAATAGTAAAATCATAAAATATTAAATCTTAATAATAAATAGCATCTGACTTTTTCTTTACTCTCTTGTTGGAGAAGAAGTTTTACATTATTCGGCCGATAAAGTTAGAAATAGAATATCTTAAGACGTAGTAAAAGTAAGACTTAAATGGCCTAAGTCTGTGAAAAACAGGAGGAAGAGAGCTTGAGAAATCAGAAATATATAATAAGTAATCTTTCAAAGTATGTTTCTCTGAATATTAGCTTAGGTAAATTGAAATCCGTGTATGATTTTGTCAGCTTGGATTATTTAGTGGAAAAATAGAATAATAAATAAATAAAATGTAACCCTTAAATTTTAATTTATAAATCGTTACCCGCTATTCTCCACAGAGCCAAATTCTTCTACCGTGTGATACGTACTTGATCACCAGCACCTCTCTCAAAGACATGGTAATTTTGTTTCAAGCAGAGCGTTTTTCTTAACCGAACATATCGCAAAAATTTTTCACCGGTGTGAAACGGAATTTGTGGTAAAAATTAATATATATATATATATATGTATTGTCAAAGTATATATTTATATTTAAATATAAAGAATCCTGAATCTAAATTTTGCCTTTATTTGTTTTGAATTTGATACATTTTACTCGAGATTATGTGTACGCACAACACATATCTTTGGAAAGATATAGAAGAAAAAGAGAAGTATGTTAAGAGAAGTTGCGTGGGAGTTTTTGGCTACGAAACGTTATTATATCTGGTTAACGCTGTGGAAGATCGAGCGTTTTAGCCTACTCGTAATAAACGGGGTACGGTTGACCTAGATAACTACGTATTACCGAAGGTCGTATAATCATGCCGCTAGTAAATTATAGATTATATGATGCATATTGCAGGTACAAAATTAAGTCGTAATAAAATCCGTGTTTCTGTCATTTAGTTCACTGCTAATGACATAAATATGTGTTGTTAGTTTCAATAGTAGGAGTTTTGAACGACTATTATTATATTTTAAGATTTAAATGTATTTTAAATAAAAATTTTAAATAAGATAGAAAGTAATGTTTTATTGTAATTATGTGAAAAAAGTAATTTAAATAAATCGCTGATTATAATAAAGATAAAACAACTTTAATTGCTGGTGAAGTGTCTGCGAAAATAAAACGAGTGTTTCTTTTTTAATGTTGTGAAGCCAAAAGATTTATGTAAGCCACAACTAATAATTTATTTATTTTGCGTAACTTGTGTTATTTCAAGGTAAATTTATTTACCGCCTACTTTTTCGCTAGCTGGTTTATGCTCCATTTGAAAAACCTCCATAGTATGAATAAATTGTCAGCAATTCTCACCGTTGTTAGTGGTTCTACTAGAATTCCGGTTAACTGAAATAAATATTTTGGTTTAATATACGGGCTAGAATCTATTTATAGTGATTTATTATTATATCTTTAGTTGAATTGTGCAAAAGTTTTGTAACTTCTGTACGAATCGGGGTGAATGAGCACTTTCAAAAATGTCCTTTTATTTTTTAGAAATTATAAAGTTCAAAATTTTTAATTATTTAAACCATCAAACATCAGAAAAATTATGAAAATACATTTTTATCGATATCTATTGTCTTATTTTTCTTAAGCTGATTATTCGCTTGTTTAACAGCTTCATAAAAGTTATCTAAAACAAAATTTTTTATCTTGCATCTATTTTTTTCAGTATTTTTCGTTATCATTAGAGATTGTGTTAAACGATATAAAAATTTTCTAATCGGCACGGTTGCAGATTCGATCTCGTCTAAATTGTTGAACGGACTAATTTTTTAATTCACTGCTTAAGAACATTTTTTTAATGCATTTATTAGTATTAAATTTTTTTAACCGACTTTGAAAAGGAGGTTACGTATTCGACCGGTATTTGTTTTCCTATTAATCCGATTGAAGTAAGCTTTTTGCATTCGACGTAGCTGCTTTTCGCGGTGGTAAACCATAATGTAGAAAAAACTTGTTAGGCACAAAAAATCAGTCTGAAAATTGACAAAAACATTTTATCGTCGTCCGACGTGGTGTGTAGGGACAAGCAGGAATCCTGATGTTCTGTATGTATGCGTCACGTTAGATGATATTCTCTTGTTGTCGGAAGATGATGTGTTTTCCGTCAGGCAGGTAATATGAGTTTCTGCACAAGATATGTAGCACCATTAATAAAATCATCGAAAATCGAGATATCTCGTCGTAAACCTTTCAGACCCGGTATACATTATAATCTACAGCATCAGCAGGGACAGTGGGAATCTGATAATTCTATATACGTGCATCACGTTGTGTAGTCTTGATGTCGTTCCATTAAAAAATCTTTTTTTTAAAAATAAGTATTTAACAGTTAATTATCTCTGGGTTCGTGTTTATTATTATCCCTATTGCTGAGAGCAGTTCAGTTTCTGTAGATTAATGTTCTTCGATTAAAAATATGATTGTAAGTGTGTGTGTGTGTGTGTGTTGGCTTTGTTTTATATTCAGGATCAGTTCAAGATAATCAGTAAATTTTGTATGGTTGCTTTTATATTAAAGATATTCATTATATAAAAGTTTAAAAACAGTAAATGAGTAGTTTGGGGAGAAATTAAAACAGTACAGTTTTTTTTTACAGGCAGGAATTTTGGCTTTAAAAATTTTATTGAGGTATGATTTCTACGCATCAAAAAAATAAGACAGTCGAAAAGACATTAAAAAAAAATTATATTACATTTTTTGAACTCTTAGTTCAGTCAGTCGATTTACAACTATTATCATTATTCAAGATGCGATATCGAAAAGAGGATCTTTATCATGGGGTGGGGAGTAATTTTTTACGTATAATATTTATTATTTGATTGAGAGCTTTGTTGAACAATTTCGGTTATCTTACATAATATGTTTATGTAATGTCACTGACAATCCTTAAACACTAAATAACTCTTCACCATAAATCATCACTATCTTCTGATAAACATGGCGTAGTGTTAGCGACTCGTCATTTCATTTGGAGCTCCCGGGTTCGAATCTTGGTCAGGCTTGTAAACTTCCATTTACATTTCCCCCCAGCCAAAAAAAATAAAGTTAATAATTTATAAGATTAACAAAAAAATAATTCATTCCCAGAAAATATAATATATGTTTATTCAATGTTCATTCTCGCATAATTAGTATTAGCTCTTCTAAATTTTGCTGTATTAACTTTAAACCTTTACTCCTTTAATTAAGTGTTCCTTTCCTCCTTTACTCGTTCAATTAAGTGTTTTCTTCGCTCCTTTACTCGTTTTTCCTTTATTCGTTCAAATATAGTCGTCGAGATGTTGAAGTTGCTTTTTAGTGTAAGAAACCGAACACAGGATTGAATTTATGCGAATTTTTAATTAATTTAGCGGAGTAAAATACCTAAAGAGGTAAAAATAAGTTTAAATTTCATTACACCAATAAAGGAGTTAAAATTTTACTCTAATGCAAGTCCAAAAAAGGAGGTTCAGCAATCAATCACCATCGCAAACTTTTGATTAGTTTGTTTAATTAATTGCAGTTTATAGAAGATATTTTCCTGAATATTTTTTTTACATTTTATATGTAATTTTATAAAGTATACTTCGTAATCTGTATGTTACGTATGTGACTATAATGCAAATAATGCATTCGAGCTGTTTTAAAATCATATCAAATTACAATACCTCAGCTTTTAAAATTTTTATAATTACTTCATTTATAATAGGCCTAGGTCTATTTTACTTAAGTGAATGTTCGAAAATAAATGATTATGATAAAAATAATTTTAATAAGATGTACGATTACTACAAATTTTCAATTTTTACTTACAATGTGTTAACTAAAATAACCTTATTGTATCTATACTATTGTAACGGTATTAAAATAAATACATAACATTACACTCTATAAAAATGACTTTTTTTTTGTATAAAATAATATTTCCACTTAGAAAAAATGTTTAATATAAGTATCGAGCGCTTCCCGAGTCACTTCTCCACCATCAGGGACTATTTGAAGTTATTAATTTAATTTTCATGTATATAATTTTTTATGTATAATTACAATTAAGTTGAAGTTAAAATTTTTACGTTCATAATAGTCGATTGTCAATTAATAAAATAAGTTATACGTTAATAATGATGTAACGTGATGTCCATAAGATTTTTACAACTATTGTGAAAATTAAATCTAAAAGTTAGTTGCTTATGTACTAAACAGTTGCTATAAATACTAAACAGTGGGTCCAGGTGTACTTTGGTGGTTGGGTTTCAATTAACCACACGTCTCAGGATTGGTCGATCAAAGTCTGTACAAGACCACCTCATTTATGTATCCTTATCTGATTGGGCCATGGAGGGATTGCTTATTGTTCGCTATTTGAATTCTGAATGACTAAATTGTTATTTATTCCTCATGTTAAATTTTCGTGTACTTCATTACAATTTAAGTGTTTTAGTTTTATTGTAATAAATTACTAATTTAAGAAAATTGTTTATAAATAAAAATGGATAAAAATGGCTTTATCTATTCTTGTGTTGTGTGGTGGTTATACCTGTATACTGATCTATTTTTGTTATATTAAAAAATAAATAAAATTTACTGCGTATTTTCTTTATGTGTATGCTTGTTTCTCCTCCTGTTATTGATTAAGATCGTGATTGTACTGAATTCCATTTTAATGTATGAATTATTCCTTTTCTGATAACCTTAATTTGAAATATATTAGAAATCGCTTCGTTTGATGTTTTCAAATTAACTTAAAGATAAGCACAGTACGATAAACATTATTACTTAAACCGCATTCAAGTCCTACGATATTATTTGAATACTACAACTTTTTTCTGTGCGTTTGAAATATTTTGAGTTTTTATTATTCTACAAAAAAAAGAAGTAAATAATTACTTATTAAAGATATTAAAATTTAATTTATATTATAAATTTTACGTATAATCCATTATGTCGCTTTATATTCCACATTTAATGCTGAAATTTTGGACGTTTTTACAAATTCATCAGCCACGTTGACAGTTCTGGGTTATCTTGTCGGGGTTGGCCGTACCATCAATTATTCATCGGTACAGTCAGTTTGTGTGAAACAAGAGTTCGGTTGAATTGTTTCATTTCATTTTATTTTCTTTCGAGTTAACTTTCTAATGATTAAGTACAGTGGTTGTATCCTTTGATATTTTTATATGTTAATGCAAGTTTCTATTTTTTCCTTTTATTTAAACAGCTGTGTAAAATACTCGTATAAGCTGTCATGATAGTTAGATTTTTTAAAATTAAAAATAAGAATGATTAAAATCATTTTTTGACGCAGTGTAACCAAGCGTGGTAATTAGGATTATAATTCAGTACAAGAACATGTTATTATCGAACACACTTCATAAGAGATTTAGATAGTTATATAGAATTCTTTCTCGACGATTTAAACTACCTATAAACTTAAAATTATTGTTATTTAAATAACTTTTGCATTTTATTTGGACTTAGGTGGGTCAAATAGATTGATGAGGAAATCATTTAGTAATCGCTCGGGGGAAAATGCACCGACGTGTAAAGTCAAACTCACCATGACCTCAGTATAACATACGTCAGTTAAACTTACTTTAAGTAAAATTACACCGACGTTTTATAGACAACGAATCATCATCCCACTCAATATTCTCTGGCAACCCGATTATACGCTAAAATGACGATGTAGAAGATATTTGCTAAGATAAAAATATAATTATTCTTAGATGTTAATAAAAAATTTCATTAAAAATAATATACCCGCTGGTGCTATTTTTAGTCAGTTTTTATATACATGTACACACAAATTTACTATTTATATCCCGTATATTTCTAAATAGAAGATTGCGTGCAACAATGAATTTATAAAAATACAATATATGATTTAGGCTCAAATATTTGTTTAGTTTTCTGATTTAATTTCTAGTAATGTTTTGTAATAATTTAGTCTATTTGCACTATGTATTTATTTTTTTTATATTATCATTTAATATTTTCAGGTAAGTAACCAATTTGTTTGCAGTGAGTTCTAGAAAGTTCTTTATCGGAACATACATTCAATTCTGTGATCATCTTTTACTGGAATTGTGACATCGGCAGGTATTATTTTAAAATTTGTTCTGTCAAACTGATTTTAGCCTTAATCTTTAATTGTTCGGAGCTTTTCTTTTCTATTAAAAATATTCATGCCAGTGAGCTTGAGTGGAATTAAATTAACACGTATAGGTTGCTTACAGTAGATCTTATAAACGTATGTGCATCGATCTCGGATGACTGCATCAAATGTAGTTAAATAAATTGCGTAGTATGGATTACGTAATCCCGTTAACATTGTGTAATTTTAGCCTTCTACGGGGTGTAATTTATCTCAATCCTGATTTATACCTGCTATCTTATGATTTATTCTGTAGTATTAGTCTTTCTCTTTCTTATTGCATGAATTTTACATTTTCCGTGCCGTAATGAGTTCTTTTTTTTTTATTTACTCTTCTGGATGTTAACAACACAGAAAAAACAAATCTGTTTTAGCTCAGTCATTTGCGAACCCACCAGGTTGGCCTAGTGGTTAAACTCGTCATCGCAAATCAGCTGAATTCGAAGTTGGGAGTTCTAAGGTTAAAATTCTAGTAAAGGCGTTACTTTTATTCTGGTAAAGGCAGTTACTGTTACAATATTAGATCATGGATACAGGTGTTCTTTGGTGGTTTTTTCCCTTCATCCTGGGCACATTGAAGCATTACACAGCTCGGGGGTTGTTGTCCACTCTAATGGGACTCTCCGTCCACCGGAAATACATTCGGTACGACAGGTTATCCCACAGGTTCTTTGGTGGTTGGGTTTCAATTAACCACACATCTTAGGAATGGTTAACCTGAGAATGTACAAGACATCCGGAGGCTTTAAAAAAAAAAAAAAAATCAGTCATTTGACTTTTTCAACTCCCGATTTGTTTGAGGTTCGAATCGAAGAATTCTGGGTGTATGAATGTTTTTGCGCCTTTCTCCCGTTTATTCCCCAATCGTTTTAAGAAAAATTTTGTGCGATTATAGGGTACATCGATTACAATAGAGTCTGTGAGAGATTTGATTTATGGAATTGTTTTCAAAATTATAAATTTTGAAAATTACTTACACAAAAACAGGCGTAAAACAGTGTTTTTTTTCTACAAGAATAGACCTCATGTTCCTTATTGTTGAGGGAATTCTAAATAAGTTAAAACAGAACAGGGTTTACTGTAATGTATGTATGTGTGTTTATTTTTAAAGAAACTGTTGGTTGCAAAATTATAACGGTATCGTCATTCCTTAGCCTGACTATAAAGGAAACTGTGAAAAAGACTATATTCGGTCTAATTATTCGTTAGCTCATTTTAATAACTGTGGAATAAACTACGGATACCGATCGCAAGAAAGTAGTAAACCTACTACTAGGGCATATGTTTAAAATTGCGTTGCTCGTTTCGCACGGGCATAAAGTTTAGTTTAAATGTTGCGAAGAACGTACTTTTCTTTAGTTGTTCAGTTTTTTCAATATAAATTTCCATACTGAAACGAAGATTTTTCAGGGTAACAAAAACTTATCGGGGTATAGAAAAAGACGCCCATTTCAGATTAATTTTCAGTTATTAAAGAAAATCCATTAAATGTCAAATGTTGATTATCATAGAAGCATATTAATTTGGTAAATGGAATAATTAAATAAATAGGCCAAAATTAACAATAGACTTCGATTACCTAACAGCGTTGCATTAAAATCTAAGTGCACTATTGCGTTATATCAGATGAGTAAATTTATTGATTTCAGT
>JAAAKQ030381124.1:15113-25494 GCA_010016005.3 Zanna intricata
TTTCGTTTTCTGCTCAGACGTTTGGTTTCACCTAAGATGCTACACAAACCGAACACATGTCCGCCACAACCGAACAGAGTTAGTAACTGAAGTTAAGGTGATAGTCCTGGGTTCCAGGACGTGAAATACGTTCACACACGGTCGAATTTAGGCGTGATATTTCATGGAAAAGAATAGTAGAGGATCCAACTTTTTTAATGAAAACTTTACCAGGGGATAATCATGCAAATCGTCGTTATGTTAGAAGTTGTGCACGAGACTGCTGGATATAATAATTCTGCCCAATAACGTACAGGGAATCACTAGGCTAATGTACACGAAATCATGAAGGATAAACGAAAGAAAACTAGTGGACATTGGCTACCTGAATTTGACCATTTTTATTTTTTTTTGGCTTTACTTTATCGGTTAATTGGTTACTTCCTTGTTATTTTTACTCTTTGTTTATTTAATTGTTTTGTCTGTTTAAAAAAACACATACACAAAGAAGTTTATTCTCTGAAAATATATGATTATTTACTAATATTATTTTTTGGAGTTGAAATTTCGCATTATTTGTGCTTGTACTATATTATAATTTATTTGCTAAAATGATAAGTGGTTTCTTCTATTTATTATTTCGTTTTAGTATATAAGTATTTTTACTGATGTTAAATTTCATTGTACAATTTTACTTTGTTTTAAGCACACTTTATGACAAGATAATAAATTATAAGTGGTATATTCGGGTTACGTTGAGAGGGAAATTCAATGCAGAGGCTCTAGCTTACTGTTGTAAAGGGTTCATATTAAAGGGCGAGTGATTCATATGCAAATTGTGCTTATACCGTTAAATAGGGCAGACCGCCTCTTTCTGAGTGTATTGGTGAAGAGAATTTATTTTTCAGCTCAAACTGATATTTATTATTGTACTTAATGAGTGAAAAAATAGGGTGGCATTTTTTCTGCAGTACAACTCTAAAAAAGTGACAAAAAAATGTTGTACATAATGAAAAAAAATTATTTCTATTAGCAGGTATATAATGTGAAGGGAGTTTTTTTTTTAGTGAACATCACTGAGATGGGCTATATAAACTTTTAAGTTTTATTCTCTTTTATCCTATTGTGTTGTATATTAAACCTTAAAATCCGTTTATTTTTTTCTGATCAATACTTATCCCTCAATAGCTTTGTCCTGCTATCCGAAATTCATTTTTATCTTAGAAATAGTTAAAAAATAACTAACTCTAAAGCGATGGATTTTATTGAGTTCTGTTATATTTTGTTTCCCCTGTTTTCGCTGTTAGACATCAAGACATATATTAAACATTTTCATTCAAATGATTTATGACCGAAAATTACTTCTTTTTTTCCTGGTTCCTTCATCCATTAACTTTAATCATTTTATCCGATGAATATTACAAACGATCTTACGAAAGTAAACAACAATTAATATTATATTTAGCTAGTTACTCTTGAAACTGGATCTACTTTATTTCGTTGTTAGTTAAATAAAAATCCATTATCATGATTTATTAAAACGGCAATATCTGCGAGCAAAAATTAACAGTTTAATATTAATCTGAATATTATTTTGTCTTTCATCATGTTTCCGAATGATGGTATCACTTGTTGAAATGGTTCTTATCTACATGTTGGTGAGTATGTTATATTACTCATCAACAAAATATCTACGGGAATCCACTTCATTTTTTAGCCCTGCCATGGAATGTTTATTTAGCCCAAGATTACACAATTTTCAGGAATAATTTTCATATTTTATCGATTATCCTCTGTTTTCGTACGACACCTTACAGATATGAATTTTTTTTTATTCTTAAATTTTGTTGAGTAACAAAATTTTAGAAGTTTATATTGTGCTATAAAAGAAAATATGAAAAAAAAAATATTGTAAAAGATGAAAAATTAATTTAACGTGCACAATTTTCCGATTTTTTTTTTTGAAGGAATTAATAAGTTGTGTTTTTTAACTATAAAATTTTTCAGATTTTTGTTTTTAACTTCTGGTCTTTGTTTTACTGGTTTTTATGTGACATGTTCCGTGAAACTTTTGTAAGTTTATAAATACGGGATAGTTTCTAAAATTAATTTAGCAGTTAAAGAATTGTATATCAGTATTTTTAGATCGGAAACATTAACCGTCTTATATTTCTAACGTTTAGCTAGTAAACAACTGAAGAGCTAACTATTTGTTGCTAGTCGGTATATTCTTAGTAGGATATGATGTGCAACCGTTTACACTTCAAGAAAAAAAAATGATAGAACGTTTACAGGTCAATGTTCAGACGCTAAACCGACCCACAACGGGTATATTTTCTCGTTCACAATTTTTGTTACTGCTGGTCGACTAGGATTCGTTTATTGAAAAAAAATTCAGGCAGAAATGGGAGAGTAGCTGAAGAAAAAAACGTGGTGTATAAGTAATTTACCGCACACAGTTCTTGTGTCATAATACATATCGAGTGAAAGGTGAACCGTGATCGGCGTTTGGTTAGTATAAATTTGTCTATACTTTCTAGAAACAGCAAACTTACTTCTTTATTATACATGATTGTGGTCTCTGCTAAGCCTTTTTTAATGCTGTACGTAGACCATTAAGTGATACTTATCGTCCTGTCTCCTACAAGTTCGTGTGATCAAGCAGAGCTGTGACGCTTCAGGTTCATTTTAGCGAGCAAAAAATGATCTATTTTGGTCAGGAAATCTTTTTTTGTAACAGTATTTTCTTTTTTTCTTCAGTACGTAATCTTAGTTTGAAATTATTAAAATGTTTCTTTAAAAGTTTTGAAAGAAATCTTTTTAATCTGCGGGTCTCTTCGAAAGAAAGAAAACAATTTTGTTTAATATTTTCATTTAAACAAGTTACATCAAGTTTGTATTTGAAAGAGAAAGCCTATTTTTTAAAACGATAAAATAAATTCTTAATTACTCTACTCCTTGCTGAAACATATGTAACATATGCTGAAACATAACTTATTTCGAAAAAGGTTATATAGTGGTGATTTGGTATATCTTAAAAATCGCATTTTAGGATAATTTTATGTAGAAAGACATATGTATTATTATTAATTAAAACAGAAAGAAAACTACATTAGCACACATTATTAAAAAATATCATGAATTTTTATTCATTTAAATCAAAATCATCGGTTTTATAACTTGTACATATCTGTTACGACTGACTTTTACAGATTTTCTGCGTTTGTAATATCACTGCAAATATTTATTGTCTTTGGTACTGGTAGAGTATATATTCGGTATTTTTTCGGATCTGAAAAGTGATTTCTTGTTCGCTTGCGGCTTATTGAATTTTAATTCTTTCATTTTGTAAATAAGTAAAGAGTCTTGTTTTAATGTTTTTGTATATGAATGAACACAGTGAAAGCTTTATTTAGCTAATTATTTATTTAGCTAATTATTTAGTAGTCGGTTACCTATATATTTCAAAAATTTCTCTGACCCATTCGTTCCATTCTTTCCAAGGAAATGTTATATTTCAGTATAATATAAAGATTTTATCGAACATTCAAAACTAATTATATATTTTATAAGAAAATGTATGTTTCAAGGAGCCATCTGTCTTCCGGTACTATAGTTAAAGCATAGTTGATTATTAGTCAAATCCCTATTTAGTACGGTTATAAGAAAGTGATTTCGTTTGGTTTCCTTTTTCCTCCGGTTTCTCAAATCGATCGACTTGGTATGAATAAGGGAATTATTGCTTATAATTTTGCAGGGACGTAGAATATAACTGTAATTTTTTTCTGAAGCCAAACAGAGAGAGAGTATTGGCTATAGGAAATTTTCTTGGTGGAAATACATTGGTGGGGTTTCAGTTTTATTCTCTCTAAAAAAAAAAAAAAAATGGTTGCTAGAATAAGAAAGTAGAAAGAAAGGTAGTATAGTAAGAAAGGGTATGAGCTAAAAGTAGCTCATGTAGAAGCTGCCGTAATTAACATTTAAAAACGATTCTTGGCTCTATCCTGCAATCACTACCTCATAAACCTAAAAAAAAATGCACGCATAAACGGATGAAATATGCACGAAAAACTTTTTAATACTCGGAACATAACCGCTTGCGTCGGATCAAAATCACTGTCTGCCATTGGAGCACTTCGAATCGTACCCTGTAATTCTAACCTGTAGAAATAGTAGAAACAATATCCTACGTGAAGGTCATTCACATTTAAAAAGAATATCTCATGTATTAAATATTCTGACGGATTATAATGACCCCACGAGAGTAATTAAATGTTAATACTTCTTAATTCACTCATTATTTTCTTTAAATTAATTGTTTATCCATTATTTATTCCATCTAATTATCTTTAAGCGGATTTTGCGACAGGGTGAGTTGTACTGCTATATGCTGTTCAGTATTTTCATTTCTAAACGGAGGATTATGATGTTACAGTTATTATGTGATTGATTATTAATAAAATAATTACTATTTTATTAAATATTTTGGAGAGTTAGAAAAACACAGTTCCATTTCGATTACTGTTTTTAATTTTTTTTGTCAGTTTTATTCAAAACGAAGAAAATTTAAGTTAAAATACTTAAATTGTCCGTAATTGATATATCATTGTAGTTACAACTAGATCTCATCAGCCCAGTACATCTGGAAACACAAACATCAAGCAGCTGGAAAAAAAATCAACCAATGACCAAACGACTGAGAAATGTGTTTCAGTTACACGTAGTTAATTTTTTTTAGATGCTAGATCTGCAATCAATAACCATTTAAATGAAATGATTGCCGAGTTGTTGTTGTTTTCCCTTTTTGCAAAGGAATTCCTTTCTGTGGAAAAAGACGCATCAAATGCACTGTTTTTATTAGTTAGTGGAAGCCTTGTTGACAAATTATAAAATTAATATTTTTAATTCGATCATAATTTTCTGCAAATTCCCGATTTGGTGAGAACCACACACAACAAATTTGTTTCAAATTTTTAATATACCTTCCGGACAGAACTGTATCTACTGATATAGTATAATCTTAAGAGGCAACTAGTCAGTATATTCGTTGAAATTTTAATTAAAAATGGAACCGCATTTTCTTTTTCGCAAAATAATATATTCAAAGCAGGGTTTTGGGAAGAAATAATTTTGAATTAAAATATCTAAAATATTTTTGTATATGTAAAGTACCTATCGTTAAGCAGACATAGAATTGAACGTTTGAGGTGAATAACTAATAAATGTGAAAAGCAGAGGGTTCCGATCGTCCACATCGCTTAACGTGTAGCAGAAATTTATTGTTAAGTTTTGAATTAACTATGAATTATATAGGAAAGGTAGTTTGAAAAATTTTGGTAGTGGATTTCCTAATATACATCAGTATGTAACATTTAGGCAATTGTACACATTTTCTACGTGAAATTTAAAGCTGCAGAGAAATAAACCCATACGTACATGAGTTTTTTTGTTGAAAAATACTGATCTGAATTACCTGAGTTTATGTTTTGTTAATTCTTACTATTTTTTCAAATTATTCTTCGTGCAACGCCATTTTACTTTTACCAGCTTTTCGAAGAAAAGTAGTACGGCATTACTTAGGGTCGCATAGTGAAAGTGTGGGGGATAAAATGAAAATTTTCTTTACGTTTAGAGGTATGAGAAATAGGAAAATACCATTCATTTAAATTGGGATATATATATATATATATATATATATATAGAAATATATAATTGTAAAAAATGCATTTTTACTTTGGGGGTTAATCGTTTTTTTTGCAATATTAACTTTTAATAACACATTTTTTTTTTATAGCAGTTAAGTAAGTACGAGTATATTTTAATAATTATAATAAAATTACTAACTCAAAATATAACAAAATTAAAATTTACTGAAGAATAATTGAAAAACAACAAAAAATTAATTACAAAAAGTGTGCCCAAGGTTATGAAATAAATTTAAATATAATTTTATGGTTTTTGGGAGTGCCCAAATCGACAATAGTTTTTATTTTCTGCACTTATTTTAAAACCTCTGCGTTAAAATTATTCATTTTATAATGTTACGTAAATATTGTTTTTTATTTTAATTAGTATTTATTAATGCATTATTTTCTCACTTATTTTTTATATCGATTTTTTTTCCACCATATTTAATGATGATTATTTAATATTGAAATGACCATCTAGTTTTATATTTTTAGTAAAAATGTCTTGTATGCTATTTTGAATAATTTTATTTTTTTCAAAGCAGTTTACTATCTCTACAACATACAACATACGTTCATTTTCGGTACTGTAAATAAACGTACCACTGATAGATTGATATTTAAAGAAATTAAAAATCTTATGTGGAGGAAAAATAATTTTAATAAAGAAATAATTTTATTTAGCACACACAAGCGAGTGCGCGATTATTAATATAAAAATATATTTTATAATAAATTCATAAAAGCCTAAAATGCTCAGTTTCATTTATGTATGTACACAACAAATTATTAATTTAAAAAGGATATTTCTGCTGCTTTACAATGCTTAAAAAAACAATGGCATATATTTGCTGATAATTTCTAAACATATAGATAAACAGCATAATATAAGATGATAATAAACCGTGAATGAAAAATGTGTAAATGTTTTAATATGTTAATAAAGATAAATACATTTGGAAATATTGTTTATAAAACATTTTTTTTTTAAATAATAAAATTTTATTGATACAATAAATTTTGATTACCAAGTGTTATTTAGTAACAGTAGACAATACAACAGAGTTAGTTTAACTACAAGCTTTTTTATTTAGAATATTTATTTACCAGATAATCTAATAAGTTGTTTTCTTGTAAGTTTTAATAGCTGTAATGCAATCGAAATGATATCAAATTTACTGTGTTTTTATTTATTTTAAAATAACAAAAAAAAAAAAATCGTGTTAAATTGATAGTGAAGCGTTTAAAGCGGTTTTTTTAAGGTTAAGGTTTTTAATCTATTAATAGAATGAGACGTAGATTGAAAAGATTTATCATAAAGAGACTGCAAAAGATTTATTTATTATTAAGAGGATTTTAGTGGTGTTTACACTATTGCGAGGCACGCCCAACCTTTTATACTTCTATAATGTTGCACACATCCAGTCTCTATATTATGCATAAAATTTATTCTATGTTGTATGTAACGAAAGAAGACACCTAATTTTGAGGTGTTATACCTATTTCACGGAGAGTTCAAGTCGAATTCGAACCGAATGTGCCTTCCCCTTGTAAGATCCAAATATTTCATTAATTAAAATTTAATTTTGCTCTAACCTGGGAACCAATGAAAATAAGTACTACTTATGATATAACGTTGAAAATCTCTCAGTGAGGGCTATTACTGCAGTTAAGAAAAAGTCCAATTTTAAAAACCACAATTTTTTTTTTCTTAAATTGGTTTAGGTTATTTAACTGGATTTAGGTTTACTCGTATAAATTGATTTTGTGTCTAGATACCGACGATAGACAAAACTTAAGAAAAACAAAATGCCATCCTTCAACCAAAGCGTAGTGCCATGTTTTCATCCTAAAATTCAATGTTACCTTAAGTGATAGAAGTATTACTTATATCGGTTTATGCAGAAGAGGATAATGCTTTTAACCGACTGTGAAACTATCGCTAACTGAAAGAAACATGCGGAAGGTCTTGTTTTCAAATGACGGTATTTGTATGTTTGTTCAAGTCCTTACAACGAACAATTTAAAGGAGATGTCTTCTTTAAAAGGACGTCTGTTTCAAGTACGTTCAGTAAAATTCAGCAACTGTTAGCATCTATGGGTTTTCTTCAGTAATTATTTGGTATGTGGGAATATTGAAGTAAAGCTAAGTGAAGCGGACAGAGTAAAACAAGAAGTCGATTTTTTATCGCATAGCTACTTATTAGTTTTTATTTCCTAGATACGACTTCAGTCTAAAGTATGAAAATGTTTTGTTGTTTTCATTAAAATCAACAAAAAATAAAAAAAAAAAAAAATGAGAGAATTTGTTGTATAGTTTTTCTCCTTATTTAACGCTCTATTGCTTGTATGTAATATCGCTGCATCATTTATTATTTTATTTTAATAATTAATTTACTTTCCTTAACAGAATTTTTTTTAGTCAATAATATACGTAAATCTAATCTAGATACTTTTCCGTTTTCTCATTTGAATCGCGCCGCTGATACAACTTGTTCGGTTATTAAGTTGTAAAAATACTCTTACCAGTAAATATCTAAAATCTATTTTTTTTTTTTTTTTTTTTAATTTTAAAATTTCTTATTATGTATTTATTTTAATATCACGCTATTTTTATGAATGTTAGAACGGTAAAATGTTTGGTGGTACGTAGAAAAATAGATTAAAATGAATGACTGATAGTAGACGAATAATGATGATTGATATTAAAAAAAAAACAATACTTAGGAAACATTTTGCCATCTGTTTTAGGTAGAATTTGGTGTTCTTTGTGTTCTATGGATAAAAGTTAACGAGTTCCGTTAAGCCGTAAAAGTATGTGCGCATCCGTTCCCTTTTACGATATACTTTATAAGTATAAATATTATTATTATTATAATTTATTTTAAGTTTAGGGAAATTATGGATATTGAAAACATGCTTGACTTCGTGTTTTTATATGGTCGTTAATTATACTGTTAAATATATTTTCGTAGTAATAAATTAAACAATGGAACTACTGGTAAGATAAACAAACGATAAAAAATAACAGTCATTTTTAATCCCCGAAAACCTTGAATATCTTATAAAATCCCAGAATCGGTTCAGTGAAAATGTAAAAAAAAAAATAATAAGAGTTTATGTTTAAGTAAGAAACCAACAGAACAGTGGAAGGATTCTTGAGACATTGTTTTTTACTAATGAGGGCGAGAGAAACCTTGCAATTAAAAACGTACCTCGCATCAACAAGCCTCTTAAAATCGAGCGATGATTTTTTTTTTTAGTTATTGTTTCGTTTCATTTTATATATTATTATTTTTTTGTTTTACAGAATAAATAATTAAAATCATCACGATGTAGCACGCGTAATTACGAGAACACATGACAAATCATGACGTCATTGATCTCGACTAAAAACTTATGTTTTAAAGTTTTATTTTCCTTCATAATCGTTTTTCCACTTGACCCATTTCTTAAATTTCTGTTCTTTCTGACTTTTTCAATTTTGTAGATTTTACTATCGCTAATTATTTATTCTTGAAAAAAACGTATTTGTTTTCAATAATAGTAGACTTTTCAGGTTTTTTTTTAATATTACAGATAAAGCACATTTTATTCTGCGGTTTTTTTTTTAAATGAAATTCATTATTAATTCTGAAGTATTAATTGTTGTACTGTTACAAACTACTGTCGTGTAGTTTAATCTGCAGTAACTTCTAATCTGAATCCGTTTCTTTTTCAGTACGTAGGTCATTTTCTGAACGGTTCTGAACCGTTTTCACGGTTCTATAACCGTGAAAACGGTTACATAAAATAACTATGTAGTTAACATATGTTAAATTATGGACTTTTATCTTTACTCCCGTAAAATTTTACATCTTTTGTCTTTGAAATCTGATAATTCCGTAACCTGGAAATCATATATCGCTTAGGAGAGTTAAAACTATGTTTTTCTACACTTTTGTGAAAATTTAAACGATAAGTTTTTTGTTTTTCAAAAATGAGTTTTTAATATATAATTTTAAAAATAAATGTTTTAATTAGCAGTATAACTTTATTTTAACGACGGCTTGTCATTCATCATTTTTCCTCAACGCGTAAATTTATTCAGCTTTTGGTAATCTCCAATGACTTATTTAATAGTGATAAATTATCTAAAAATAATTCTTATCATGAAGGATAGATTTTCAAATTTCATATCTATTTTTTTATTAAAAAAAAAGTTCTCATTTACTGCTTTATCATGTGAAATATACAAGCCTCTTCTTTTTTATTTATCGAACTTAGCATTAAGCGAGATATGCGTCTTATTTTAACTTAACGCGCCAAAGGATTACCGATAAATGATTTAAAGCGAGTAGGCTGATTTAAACAGTGACAGACTAACTTGTAGCTGGTCATTTGATTATAAATAACCGCAAATATAAGTTCCGACTTAGTGAGTTTCCAGTAGTTAATCTTGCTTAATTGTTAATTAATGTTTATAATTGTTTTTCGTGAATATTTTATCACTTTTGACTGCAGAATGGGATTAAATAAAAATGAAATAAAGACTACTGTGCGTATAAATTATTATTATTTATAAAATTAAATGATTTAATTATATAAGGAATTCATAAAGACTTTCCTCAGTGAACTAATATATTTATTTTTTTTTTGTTTTTTGTCTTCAGTCATTTGACTGGTTTGATGCAGCTCTCCAAGATTCCCTATCCAGTGCCAGTCGTTTCATTTCG
>JAAAKQ030381235.1:0-25490 GCA_010016005.3 Zanna intricata
TTCGGAACTACCGTAAGGTATTACTTCAGAGGATGAATGAGGATGATATGTATGAATGTGAATGAAGTGTAGTCTTGAACAATCTTAGGTTGACCACTCCGGAGAAGTGTGGTTAATTGAAATCCAACTACCATAGAACACTGGTATGCACGTAATACCGTGTTCTAGTATTCAAATCCGTAATTACCTTTACTGGGATTTGAACTTTAGAACTGTCGACTTCAAAATCAGATGATTTGCGATGTCGCGTTAACCACTAGACCAGCCCGGTGGGCTATAATTATTGTAACAATAGTAGCTTAATTTTAAATTTTCTGTAATTATTGCAGATGACTAGTATTTATTTAAAGTGACCAACATCAACCTAGTTTATTATCCCAAGTAGTTTTGGTTCAAGAAGGATTATGCTAGATATTGCACATGCTGGAAAAATAATGGCATGATCCTGTAAATTTTTTTTTTTATTACCTCTGGAATCACTGGATAAGTATTGCTTCAGAGGATGAGATGAATGATTTGTAACATATGTGAAAATGTCATTCTTGATTGTGGTTTAAACCCGGGACCTCTGGATGAAAGGGAGATGCAACCACTCGTACCACAGAGGCTATCACATGATCCTGAAATTATAATGTTTTTATCTCTCTTAACTCTTATGCACTGTATTTTTTTTTTTTTTTTTTTTTTTTTTTTGCTTATATTCAGCCAAATGGTTGAGATCAATTGTTAAGTAAGCTAGTAATATTTAAAAAATTAGCACGCTTTCTTTCAATTTGTGCATTTTGGGTTTGATTGTATGTTATGTCATTTTTCACAGATCAAGAGGTACATTTTAAATCTGATCTTGATGTACCATTTCAGAATAGGTTTTTAGGTTCTAGGTGGCTTTGAATGTAATTTTGTCTTTAATAACAGCACAAACATTTAAATTTTATAACAGGTGCTACACTTTCAAATTAAAACAATTGTAAGAGAACTGCAGTGAGTTTTCTTTTTAATATTTTTCGATCTTGCACATTTGCATGTATTTTAAGGAGAAAAATGAGATGATTAATGAAATAAGTGAAAAAAATTTCAAACCTTTGCTTGGAATCAAATCCAAGACCATAGGTTAATTAAATTAATATTACTCTTATAAATGGAAAATAATTTAATTTATTAGATTTATCAATTGCCTTAGTAGGGAATGAGATAACACAAGTTGAGTGTATTTGGTGAAGTCATCAGATACATTTTATTTCTAAATCTGCATTTACTTTTGTTAGCTACCTCCATGGTTTTAGATTTATTATTTGAATTAAATAATAAATTATTGTATAATCTTTTAGCACTGCGAATAACTAGAATAATTTTATTTGTACTTTTAGAATAATTTTGGAAGTATTAGACAAATTTTATATATATATATATATATATTTATACATGGTCAAAATTCATACAAGTTCTGTATATGTGTATGTAATGTCTATATAAATGTGTATAGTTTGAACAGTAATATTTTTAAAAAAAAAAAGAAAGTTGTATACATGATGCTTGTGTTGTTTTTTAACTTAAACTTATAAATGTTAAAATCACTCTGTTAACATCAATACACTTACGGCAACAGTCTAATGCATAGTAATGTGCTAACAGTTTGTATCTAAAGGTACCATGTTCACTACATTTTCAGTTTGATGTCTTAGCCGCTGTAGTGTTCTTGGTTTTGTATGTAGCCTTCACAGTGACTTTTAAAACACCCCCTCCTCAAAGTTAGAAGTTTTTGGCTATTAAGTCTGGAGATTGAGCTGGGAACTCTGAAGTGTTTCTGTCGATCAAGAAAGATGTTAAGAAATTCCATAATATCACAAGATAGTGGGGTGAAGCCCCATTTTGTTGAAAGCAGTACATTTCTTAACAGAAAGGTTATGTAGAGCAGGAATAATAATACTTAAAAACATTGTGTAAGTTGAGATGTTGGTGACAGTCCGCTCAAAGAAGAATGTCCCAGCAATCCCTCTAGAACATCAACTATTTATGAAATAAATAACATATGATATAGCAATGAGTGATTACAATTAAACATATATGTTCTAAATTATCAGCGGATAGGGTTTTATCATTTCTGTCCCTTTTGTTTTCTAGCTATAACCATTTAAATGTTGTACAAATTTATTTGAGACACTTTTGTGACAATGATTTACATTTTACTAGTAATAGCTGTAATGAATAAATAAAATGTTATATTAATTAGGTCTTATGTGAATTCACAGTTTAGTGAATATTTATTGACTTAATAATTTTTCTTTCAGGTACCTGATGATGTTTTTCCAATTTTTATAGCATACATGGAAAGTTCTAAGGGGAAAATTAGAGATACAATTATCAGTAAAGCAACAGAAGTAGTTGAAGAAATGGAAAATTGGTCAGCCCTTAATATTGAGACACAAGAACAATTACAAACTAAACCAGATGTTAATAAGTACAATAGAGCGAGAATTATATTACAAAGTTTACTATAAATAACTTTTTTAAATTATTTTATGTTTTTTATACTCTTGATTACTGTGATTTATAACCAACAATTTTTTCTATAATTCTGTCGAACTTACTGCAGTTTTATTGACTTCAGTAACTTAAGACTGTTATGGTAGTGTCTGTATCCAGCGGCTCCCTCTGCGGGCCAGCCAGGCCTGCTGCTCTGGTGAGGATGCCTGGCATCTGTTGGGTGGTCCCACGTTGAGCTGCCCAGAGAAACTTCTTCTGCTTCTTGGCGGTCGACGATAAATTGAAAATTCACGCCAGTGAAGCTTCCTTTATTTGAGCCTGTAGTGGTGCGGCCCCGCAGCACTGCTAAGGTGGGGGGATCTGTGCAATCAGCTAGCTATTTGATGGGAGTGCTGCCTGTGTATGCTTGTACGTATACTGCACTCCCACTGACATCTGAGCTGCTACCGTGTTGCATCCGCCGATGTTAACTTAGGCATGCGGTAACAATATATTTATATATTTCTCTTTCTTGTGGACATGATAACTGCTGCAATTTTGCGCCAATCAAATTGATACATAATATATAATAAACCAAAATCTCGGTCTCGGTCGGGTTTGTTAATGGGCAAAATCAAACTATGGAAGTGAAAAGGGGACACTTTAAAAAAAAAAAATCAAAATATCGCTATAACTTTTTTATTAAATAAAATATCAAATTCGTTTAAAGTTCTTATTACTTTTTGGATAAGGGCCTAAATCTTACATAAGTAAAGTTTTTTGATATCACCAACCATTGGTCCAAGGGATGGAAAAAATGGGGTTTCAAAGACAAAAACCTTTCGTTTTGTTATGCTCTATTTATCATTACATATTATGGTGTACATAATATTGTTGATGATTTTTAGTACAACAGAATTGTTATTTGTAATAGATATTTATAGAGATTAGTCATAACTGAGTACAGTAATTATGTTTTTACAGCAATGACTCATGCTGACTTATGATTCAGAAATGTGTCACAACTATGGCTAATCGTAAGAATTGCTAGTTTCAGGCACTGTGCATTCATCTTTCGGTTAGTAAGCATTCAGATATGTCTCTAAATTTATTCAGTTGTGTATTTCTTTGTTAATTTACAAGTAAGTAATTTTTATGTGTTTAAAATATCAAGTGGCACCAATGCTTAGAAACTGTGTAAATAAACCAGATTCTTTTTGTTACATTTGTGGTGAGTTAATGTTAAAAAATCAACTGCGCATATTTACTCCATACATTAAAAAGTGTTACAAACTTTATTTTGGATGTAAAGTTGGTGACCAAGATAAGACCTGGGCTCTTCATTATTTCTGCATTACTTGTGTTATTTTTCTTTCAAAATGGGTTAAAGGAACTTGATGCATGAAATTTGCTGTGCCAGTGATCTGGAAGGAACTTAGAGATCATTGCACAGACTGTTACTTTTGTTTGAGAAATGTTTGTGGTATCAATTTTAAATCAAAACATACTATAAAATACCTCACAGTGCTCTCAGACCTGTTCCCCACAGTGCCAAAACTTCCTGAAAGTATAATACTAAGTGATGATGAAACGGAAAATAAATTTTATTATGATAGCTGTGATGATGATTTAACTAGTGATCCTTCATTTCAAGCTTCAACCTCATCTTCTCATCAGGAAGATCTTGTTCGAGATTTGAATTTTTCTAAAAGTCAAGCTGAACTTTTTAGCTCCAGATTAAAAATTTGGAATTTCCATCAGAAAACAAAAGTTACTGCATTTAGAAATAGACAAAATGAATTTGAAAACTTTTTCTGTTGAAAGTGAAGTTGTTTTCTGTAATAATATTGGTTGTTTAATGGAAGTCCTTGGTCACAAACACAAAATAGAGGAATGGCGTTTATTTATAGATTCTTCAAAGAATAGCATGAAGCTGTATTTCTTTACATTGGAAAAAAATTTCTATCTATCGATTTCCTTCAAATTGAAATAAACTTTTGAAAGGATGGAACTGTTACTGAACAAAATAAACTAAACAATTTGAATGGCATATCTATGGTGATTTAAAAGTTATTGCACTTCTATTGGGACTACAACTTGGTTACATGAATTATTGCTGCTTTCTGTGAGAATGGGGCAGTAGAGACAGATATAATCACTACATGAAGAGAGCATGTTTTAATCTTGAAGAAAAGAATGTTGAAAATAAACCGATTGATCCAAAAAAGTGATTTTTTCCCCAGAAAATCTTGGAGCAGTGAGCAACAATCATGGGGAGCGGTTCTATTAGGACATTTCAACTATAGAAAAATGATATCAGGGAAAGTGGGGTCCAGACTTGCTTTCAGACTATTGTTGGACACTTAAAAGAGACACCTAAAATAGAATACAACAAAGAAAGAAAATATGGCAAGAAAACTGACATTTCCATCTTCTAAATGAGTATGTATTAGGTATGAACCCTTATCATAGGCTTATTGGAGTTAATATCTCACAATTAAAAATAAATAGTGTTGAATATTTTTGTAACATTTTTCTTATCCACTAAGGATAAGTAAACTTAAGGTTTGCTTAAGAATTTATATGAGAAAAATTTTAAAAAAATATATACTTTATTAAGTGATAGCGAAATGATTCATAAATTCTTTAGCAGTTCTATTTCTTTTTTAATTTTCAAAAATCATAAATCTATTAAAACTTATTGTAAAACAATTTGTTTACATTTCATGACAGATATTATATAAAACCTAGTAGTACAACACATTTTCAGAAAATATCCCCTGGGATAGATTTATTTATATCAGTACCTAAACAACACAAGACAATGTGTTGTTTAACAAACTAAATTTTTCAGCTGAATTCAAACACAATAAACAAAAAGAAATAATCTGTAAACGCACTTTCAAAATATAGAAAAATTAGTAACGACAGATGTTTGCATTCAAACATCTGAAACTATCATCCCACACATAATATCTGCTACATGCTAAACACACCCATGTCACTTGAAAAACCACATAGAGCTCAACAACATAAAATATTTATGCAGAAATAAAGTTACAACATATTATTGAAAATAATACTTTATATCTGAAAAAGAACTCTACAATTTTAAATTAAATTTATTACATTTAGAATTTGTATGTATGTATTTTATTTCATGTAAGTACAAAGTCTAAAATCTTGTTTACTTCAGTGTAATTCAATATGAGCAACTCACAGCTCTGGAATATCAAACCAGTAATCTACCCCTTTGGCAAGTACCTGCAAGGGATCGCTTCCATGGCAGCTGGTGCAGGTGCTAAATTTATTGAATTTTTTCTTTGTATGATATCTTTTTTATAACCCCAAAAGAAGAAATACATTGGTGTCAAACTGGGACTTCTGAGTTTCCAATTAGAAGGAGCTTCTATGCCCATCCATCCAACTGGGAATTTGTCATAAAACGCAGTCCACACAACTTCTGCATGATGTGGAGGAGTTCCAAACTGTTGGAAAATTAGGCCCTTCATATTTTCAATCTGTGAAAGCACATGTCCAAATACCTGTAATACTGCTCATGGAAAAAAATGGCCCAAAAATTCAACTGTGTATGGTGTCTCACCAGACACCTTTGGATAGTTGTGGATGAATTCCACCAATGCATGTGGATTTTATAATTGGAAATTATGGCAATTCACAACTTGATGAATATGAAATATTGCTTCATCAGAACATAAAATACGCTGCAGGTAGTTTCCATCAAGAGAAATAAAGTTAACATAGTTTGTTACAAATAAAACTCTTTGTGGTGGCTTATTGTTAGGTTTAATTTCATGGAGTAATTGCAATTTATGAGTATTTTTTGATCGCTGAAAGTTTTGGATTTCATTAGAAAGACAGTCAAATAAGAAGTACTTTCAAATTTAAAGATCAGTAATCAGTATACAGTGCAGTCTTTAAAGAAAAAATTATCCACACAGAGCTCACCAAACAAATATATCTGCCTCTCTCTTTTTTCTTTTTAGCCTCCACAACCATTTAGCCCACTGGGCTGGTTTAGCGGTTAATGCAACATCGCAAATCAGCTGATTTTGAAGTCAAGAGCTATAAGATTCAAATCCTAGTAAAGATAGTTACTTTTATACGGATTTGAATACTAAATCATGGATACTGGTGTTCTTTGGTGGTTGGGTTTCAATTAACCACACTTTTCAGGATTGGTTGACCTGAGATTGTACAAGATTACACCTCATTCACATTCATCCTCTGAAGTAATACCTTACGGTAGTTCCAGAGGCTAAACAGAAAAAAAAGCTTCCAGAACCATTATAAGGTATTACTTCAGAGGATGATATGTATGAATGTAAATGAAGCAGAGATTTGAAAGTAAGTCGGGATACACCTCATGTTTTTTTGTTAAATTAAATTTTTTTATAAAATTTCATATTGTTTGAACATGATTACACAGATTTAAAATCTTTGTCTGTTCATAGTTTCTATGAGGTAGTTTATAAAAATTAATTCTGTTTTATGTAATGCTTTAGGTGTACCTGGTTTGCAGTAAACAGTTTATTGCTGTTGCAATTTAATTTAAAAACACTTAAAATTGTCATGTGCAAGTGTATTCATATTTTGTGTTTTATTTTGAATGGGTGTTTTTGAGTTTATAGTATACGATTTATAACTGATTATGATGAATGATAGAATCTGTAATTCATCCAGAAGGCATGGTTTTTTTTTTTTTTTTAGTAATATTAGCTTGGCATATGAAACAAGTTAAATTAAATCTTTCTTTTTTAGTTTTATTGCCTATTACAAAATTGATCTCTCATAAGGGAAAAATGGTTGAAATTGTAAATTAGCTAAAGGAAATTTAAGTTACGATGTGTAGGAATTATTTGTTATGTGCCAAATGATAAACTGTTCGTTCATTGGGGGAAAAAAAGCAGAATTATGTTCATAATTAATTTTCCCATTGTATTGTTTAACTGCTTGTTTTCAAGTTTCATTTTAATATTTTTGTTAATATGTTGGCTGTAGGTTATTTCAGTTGATTTCAGCAAATACAAAAAAAAAATATTTTTTTTAAAGTTTTGACAGTTTTTCTGCTTATTAATATTACAGTATTTTATGAATAAGATATGTCTAATTTTTTAAACGGTTTTATCTAATCAGAAGGCAAATTTAATATTAATAAAACGATTTGCTGTGCAAATTACCTGCTCAGCAAATGGCAAATACTTCCATTAACTTTATCCATCTTTGTTAATGTTAGAATGATATGACAACTCAGGCGATTCAATGTGTTTGCTATTACTACTGGGTGAAAAAAATTTTTCTTATCTGAAAAAGATTTTATTTTTCTGAGAAACAGTTTAATAAATTTTCTCACCCATTCCTATCCGAGATTGTTTAACTTCACAGCCATTGGCATTTTTTCTTTACATGTATCCTTGAATTTCCAGAATGTTTCAGAAAAATTCTGTTGAATAACCATCCAATGGTGAATTACAATTTGCTGTTCCATTTTGATTTTTGGCTATAAAATCTAATGAAGTTTATTAAATTAATGAGGATGAAGTTCATATTAATGCATCTTAGTATTCATTAACTTCAAATGAAGGTATAAAAACCCTATGGGGCTTGAGGTCTACGTTTTTTGGCTTCACCTATTAGGTAATACAGTCTTGGACAATTCCACAGGATTGTTATTCCACTAATTTTGAAGAATTCCTGCCAACTACCAGAAGGTGCTATGATTGATCTAAGTCTCTTAACAATTTTCTAAAGAAGGTATAAAGGATAAACAACTTAAATTTGGTCTAAGAGTATAGGTACTGTTTACCATTTTACCCTAGATCCCAGGTAAATGAAAGCTCAGCAAGTAATATTATTTAAGCTTCTGTTGTTGACTAATAATCATTTCGTTATAGTATGAGTTATATACCTAAAAGATTCTAGAATATTACATTTTTTGCATTTATTTTAGCTTGAAATATTTCACATTGAAGCAGTTTTATTAGTAATAATAATAATAGAGGGAGATTCAATAAAAAATATCAGCTCTATCTACTACTAAATGAACTGCTGTCAAGGTTGGATTTACATTCACTTCTTGAGACGTGTGTAATTTTTGTAGAGTATCAAAGTAGATTTTAAGTAATTCAACATTTTGGTAGTGATCAAAGTTATTATTGCATTTTTTATCAATATTGTGTATTGAGAAATTTTATGAGATTTAAATGATAGTTTCATTAACTAAATTTTTTTTACAAATCTGACTGCAAGTGCTAAAAATTATAGAATATTCTTCTACAGTTTTTATCTCTTCTGTTACATGATAATAGTCCTCTTGAATAGTTAATATATTGGCTTCTTTTAGCAGAAAGTAATAACCAAATATTAACCCTTCATACCCAGGAAAATTTTTACTAACCTGTCCAACTCTTTTGATGTGATGCTGCCCTCACACCTCTCTTGACCTGGCAGGCCAAAGTCATTATGCTTAAACTCTCTTGGCCAGTATTGCAGGCCACCGAGGTACAGCTTTTATTTATTTTATATGTTTTCACAAACGCTTTTTTTGAGTTACTAAAATATGTATTTTCTAAACAATTTATTTTTAACTACATATTGTAATTTTTATAGTTATATTAAAACAATTTTTTGTAACACACACACAATATATATATTATATATCCAATTTTCAATCCATGCCTTGTTTTAAACAGCTTTTATTACTACTTTTTATACAATACTTTGTAACATACAGTACAGCTATAAAGTATTTTTTTTATAGAATTAATACAGAAACTAAGTTAAAACTTGTTTCTTAATTAAAATTAATACACTAAATTACAATAAAAATAAGTTATGCATTTGAATAGGATTTAACATCAGTTGTATATATGATGCATAAATAAATCAGATCTGACAGGCAAAAAAGTGTCACAATGTACAAAGAGTTGAGTTAGTGACATAAGTAATTGTGACCTGTAATGCAAGACAAGAGAGCTGTCACTACAGCAGAGCATGGGGAAGTCATCTTGGCCTGCCTTGCAGGCCAAAAATTGTCATTTTGTTATCCCAAAATAAGGCACTTTTCTGTAAATGTAGATTAGTGGTAATGTAAACTATGTGGTAATAAGGAAATAAAAACAACAATAATGAAATCAAAATTAAAGCTTCATGTATTTACTTCCAAAATAAATTTTTCTCAACAAACAATAATCACTGTATAATTAATATTTTGTTTACATTAATAATCGTTAATTTCTACATGAAAGTTGATTGGGTTATTTCTATCACATAATAAATTTGAAAATATTTTACGTAGAATTTAAATTGTTAAGTTATATAAATTTGTTTTCAAACAATATTTCTTCAGTTATGTGCTACAACTTTATCAACAAATTTTCGAAGTTTATCAACATCTTGCAACCCAACTAACCTTTCTTCAACTTTGCCATTGCGGATTAACAACAAGACTGGTACTGATCCCACCTAAAAAAGAAATAAAACTGTGTTAGAGACTTACTTTCTGTGAATGCAGCTTGCACAACTGCACAAAATTATTCTCAGTATATTATGAGTAATGTGGCTATATTTGAAAATTAAAATGTACTTAAAATCCAATATTAGGCAAACTTCTATTAAAAGTTTAACAATGTTTTTAAAAAAAAACTTTGAAAATTAAAATGTACTTTTTAAAATTAAATATTAGGCAAAAGCTTATTAAAAGTTTAACAGAATAATTATCCAAGTTTACAGGAAATACCACAATAATTAGTTCATTTCTTGAATTGAAAAATGTTTTATTAAGAAACCATCTAAAATTCATCAAAACTTTATATAAATAATAATTGCCTTAAAAAGACTAAGCAAATATGTTATTCCCTAAATACAAAACATATACACTATAAATACATTTATAAAACCTTTTTACTTTCTGAAGTAATATCCTGATGAATGTTTTTGATTGTTGGGATTGAATTAAGTTGCTTTACAAGCAATATTACTAATCTGTATAACACCTATCAAAACTTGAGGCCTTAATGAAATATTAAGTTTCTTAAAAGTATTAAATAATTTAAAAAAGAGGCCCCATTGCCACAGTTTATATCTAAATGCATATGTTTGTACAAGATGGGTAAAATAATATGGAAGACTGGAGCTGGAATGGGAAAGAAAGATCTCATAAATCTTTGTGGAGACTAAGCCAGGAGAAGAAAACCTTATTTGGTTCAGGCCCATACTGCAATCAGAAGAGTGCTGATTTGTTAACCTTATCAAATGCAAGTTTTCCACGAGCTAACTAATGCTGATTGATATTAAAAGGGTACACCCCTATTGTACATGAGACACTGAGATATTTAGATGTTAGTATGATTGAAGACCAGACCATTTTTTTATTATTAAGTGCTTTCTAACAGTTATTTCACCAAGTATCGAATGTATACACATACTTCATAGATAATACGATAGATTTGCTGGTGGGGTTTTGTCCAATTTGAGTCATGAGAATCTTCACACCAGTAGAATAGTCAATATATTCAAAATAAAAAATTACATAGTTAACTTAATCTGCTTCTTTATAATTCACTGGCAAAGTTGTTCTTAAGGAATGCACCTTATATTAATATGAACACATATCTTTGCAATTGCTATGATAAAACTTTGGGCTTGCTCACTGTAGATCTAAAAATACAACAGGGTATACAGGGAGATGTCAATATTAATCCATGTATAAACAAGCAATAGAAATGTATGAATCATTAAGGGACAGATCTAAATCTTCCCCATCTGATCTGATCTGATCTTCTTACAATAATGGCATTTACTAATTTGGTACTGTATTATATATATGTTGCTGTTAGGAGTGCTACAATGCTATATGGTATTGCAGTATACAGATTACCGTCTGTATTCTAGAATTATCACAAACTATTTTTATTCACTGATAAGGAAATAATTGACAAAACAGTACACTATGTTCTGTATTCGTTTGAACTAATAATACTCTAATTTAATCGTTAAGAATGGTTTCCTGACACAGGTTTGTTAAAAAAAAAAAGAAAGAAGTTGTTTTATAACATTTTTTAAATACTTTTAATTAGAAGAATATATCTGCAAAGATGACCAAGAACTTTATTAAACACCTGAATAAAATAAGGGAATCTTAACTGAATGAAAACTTTAATAAAAACTTACATCAAATTCAAGAGCTAGATCGGTGTGTTCATCGATATCAACCTTCGCTAAATCAACTTTTCCATTTGTCTCTGCAATTACACTTTCTAAACGTGGTGTTAATGCCTTACATGGATTACACCATCTAAATAAAACAAAATATTATGCAATAAGTTAATTTGCTATTATTAAAAATATTATATAAAAATAAACTAAATAAATTTGCTGATTTAATGCCTAACAGCGGTTCAAGTTACCCCTGGTAGTGTGAAATTGGTGAGATGGTTAGGTATAATTGGTTTTCCAGGCATACATACATCATTCTTAACCTCCAGCAAGAACGGTGTGAGCCCAACACTATCCCACTTGGGGTGTACATAATGTATTCCCCCTCATAAAAAAGAAAAACACTGATGGCCATCTTGGATGTGTTTAATTCAGTTGGCTGCCTGTTTCTTTAAGTCGTTTGTCTCCTTGCTGAATGTTACATTCATGCGAGTTTGAATGATAGTATTCATGCCTAACATGTGCAACAAACTGAACACTTCCTCTGCATTGCAAACATTATGACATGACATGCACTAGTTTTCACACAAACTTCACTATTTTATGGAAACTATATAAATACTAAATTATCTTCCAGTCAAAATATTTAAAATTAAAATTATGTGTTAAATCTAATTAGATAAATCTTAATGAGAATTATCTGTAAAGTTGGATATTATAAACTTAAAAGTAAGGAATCAAATATTTAGCAATGAAACCATATAACATTTTCTTTTTTTTTATTCTGTACCAATTGTTTATTTATCATGGTTGCATTGTTAAATAACTTAGAAATTACTTGATTAACTTTTATGAACAATTTTATTCATACTTTAATATACCATAGTAGATAGTCTTTAATATACCATAGTCATGAAAACACAAGATTCTAAATATTGGAAAACAGGTTTAGACAGCATGCTTATTTTGTAAGGTCTATGTTTATGTTACATTATCAGTACACTAATCAATTAGGTAACAGTTTTGTGATCGAGATATGTTGAGATGCTAATCCATTCATTCTGTGGTCAGAAGTTGGGGATAAATTATAAAGCAATACTTAACACGATCTTGTAGGGCACTTAGACTGAATTTACATTTTAACAAAAATACTGTCACTAGAGAGAGACTACACCACTAGTTCCCTGATATTAACGGATAAGCACCTTACCAAGAGCAGTCAGTCTTCAACAGTTTACTCCAAGTTCAGGTCTGATGACTATTAAGGTTACTTTATAATTTATTCCTTTCTCCACAGAATGAATTAGCTAGAATGCCATTAATTCACAAAACTGATTGCTAATTGAGTAGAGTACTGATAATGCAGCACAACTTTGACCTTGCTCATGTCACTGTCCGATCCTGCTTTCTAACATTTAGATCTAGTTTCCTGATTTTCAGCATATCTATTATAGTATATTACAATATGAACAAAATTTAAGTTGATCAAGTAATTAATCAGAATTACCAAAAACTATTATTTAATATAACTATTTTTATACATTAATAAGAATTATAAATTCCTTTTATTAATCTTATCATGGTTCTGCTACTTTGATCAAACAAGATTTGTACATCTTTCCTTTGATCATTCAAGACAAACATTGGGGCAGTTATCTATTAAATGTTGCATTCATTATCTAGGCAAATGCTAGAGCACCTACCATTCCTAGTGCGATGATCTGTAATCATGAAATTTAATTGCATCATTTTGGTAGAAATTTGTTATTTATTTTTCTTATCAGTGTTTCTTTGTTAATTTTCAGTTTATTAAAAATTATACACAAAATAAATTGTTAACGTTAAAATTAAATAGTTTTTAATTAAAAGAAAAGGGAAAATCTATTTTGATATGTGGTGGTCTATTAATGTTTTCTTCAATTAAAGAATCTAAATCTGATCTAATGAATCTATGTACAAAGAATGAGATCTCATTGGTATTTTTTGACACAGTATTAAGATTTGACAAACATTATTAGAAGATTCAAACTATTAAAATTAAAACTCGCATCAAGTATATCAAAATCAATGGGTTTCTTTTTGTGATGAAGTTAAAATTAATATATACATAATTTATTCATAGTAACAACAAACAAGATTTATATATAATATGATTGAAAAAGAGTGACATTTTTGTATGTCATAATAAATAAAGAACATTAGACAGAACTTTGATTTCAGTATTGAAAAAGAGTGACATTTTTGTATGTCATAATAAATAAAGAACATTAGACAGAACTTTGATTTCAGTTTTATTAGTAATTTTTTCTAGGCAATTATGATGTTTTATTCTCAGCAATGATTAAAAATTAGAATAGATTGGGGATGATTAAATTAGACTGGGGAATGAATATTATGTAATGTTTGATACTAACAAAGATTTTCAGTTTAAGTTATGCTAATTACATTTTTATTTTTTTCAACATTTAGTCAGAAACGATTAACACCCCATAACATTATAAAGTACAGACGATTTATGAAGAATAAAGTGGCATGCAAAGATAAGAGCCCGAGTTCTAATTGCAACGGAAAAATTAAACAATTATCAGCTAAAATGATTACAACTATAACCTCAATAATCCTTAAAACTGATTTTTTACATGTATACACAAATTTTTAATACTTACGTAGCAAAAAAATCAACGATTACGGGTTTCTTCGCATTTTTCACTCTTTCATTAAAATCATTTAAATCTTGAACCTTAAATGAGTCTCTTTTCGGACTGCTAGTGTAAAACGATCTTGTCGGTCGTAAACTTCTTGTACTAATATTTGATATACGCTTTATAACATTAGGATATGAAAAAATTTTTGAGGCTTGCATTTTGTTGTATTAGTCTGCAGAAGAGAAATCCTTGCTTTATTCAATAACAATACTGCATCAACTTCGGCAATATAGACCTAGGGAATGAATGGTAATAAATTAATTAAAAGCTGATGTCTGAGAATATCCCTTCAGATCAGAATTACGTAATTTATAAATTTCGCTACCATTGATATGAATGAAAATAATTCTATGTAATCATTTTGATAATTTTTAATGTAATTTTTTTAGCATTATTGAGTCATATGGTAAATTTCCGTAAGAACAAGGTATTTTAATCAACTATGGTGCTCAATAATGAAGAACATGTTAATAAGTTAAATTTTAAACAGATGTTGGAATTAAATTCGTAACTAATAACTTATTAGATCGATTTAAAAAATTGATACAACCGTTTTTTTTAAACTAAGAGTATGATATCTCAAGGCAGAGAGTATTTTTTGTTTATCTGGAATAGTTGGCAAATCTGTTTTGTCAGCTGTTGTAGTTAACGAGGTAGTAGTTTAGCATGACGGTGCAGTCACATTTTCTTTTGCTTTGATGTAGGTGATAAGCGGTGTTAAGTGTTCTTGAGTCTTGTATACTTTATATGCGAATCGAATAATAGAGTTTTAAGTGATTAGGAAGTAAAATGTCCGAGAATTCTAATGGAATAGTGAGGGTGTGGTGTGATGGATGGTAATTTTTAATGTTTTATTTCTTTTATACATTAATGTAATCCGGATAAGTTAGGTTTTTAAGTCCCGCCTTCATTCAAACGTATCTTGTATTGATTTATTTTATTTAGTCGAATTGTTTAATAAATATAATTTTTTCCAGTGCTCTACAATAGTAGAAAAGTAATAACTTTTTCATTGTTTTTATTGAAATAAAGAAAATTTTCTTTGCTGTTCTTATCTTATAACTACAACAATCAATAATCTTTTACATTATGCTCAATTTTTTAGATGTACTGTTTTTTTAGTTGTGTTTCTTAAATGATCGGATTACTAGAAAGTGTGTACATACTTTTATTATTTTTTTTAAAAACTTCTATAAACCTTATATCGCACGTAATTTTAAAATATATTTTTAGGTTATGTATATAGTATCCTTTAAAGTTTATAAATCCCCCTTTCAGTGGTTTTCATGTTGAAAGTTTTGTAAGATTTTGAACAAATTAGAAATAGGTACACTGTTACATGAGAATTCTGAATAGATAAACAAATTAATTCATTGTTTATATGATGGATGTTATATTTTTACCAACAAATTTTTATTACATAATAAAATATAAACCGAGGATTTATTATGTACAGCTGTAATAATTTTCTATAAAACTTTTAAGAATTTATTTGATGCAAATTAATAAATAATATACCATTGATTGTAGAATTACAGCACATTTTCATAAAGCTGAAAATAATAATAGGAATTGAAATTCTCTTACTTTAAGATTTTGTATTAATTTGTGATTTTTTTTTTTGTATTATTTACAAAAATTAAATTTAATTTAACCTAATTTTTTTTAAGTGTTATCCTTACCATTTAAAATAGAGTAGGAAAAAAACAATTTTTAATTATTAAATAAAAATAAAATGGACAAAAAAAAGGCAATTATTGGTTAATTATATACTTTATTTCCTAATCATATTTAATTTTTATGTCTGGTTATAAATTCATTTTTTTTATTTTGGTATATTTCTTATGCTGTATTTTAGTTAAGTACTACTATTTTTATAAGTTAACAGGTTAAAACAAAGGAATAGTTCACCATGTATTAGTACACATTGCACATTTACATGACATCTTTTTCTACTCCTCCATATTTCTTTATCACATTTGTCACTTACTCTTAAGTTTATTTCATGCCCACAATCACACTGTTTTTGATTAGGCAAAATTTTAGGATTTTTGATTAAAGCGATAAAACTATTTTTCAATTTTACTCATCTCATTAAGCGCAAACATTAGATGGTAAATGTATTATCTAACTGAACTAGTGCAGTACTAGTAATGCACAACAGTGCACTGCGATAATAGCGTTGACTGGCTGGAAAATGGTTAAACTACTAAATTATTGTCAATGAAATTAATGGTTAGTAAATGAAATGTGTATTATAAAAAAGTAGTAGACTGCTTACAAAATCTATCTTTATTTTATATGATTGGTAACCCAGAGAATGGAATTTAAGATAATACTGAAAATATATATATGTCTTCTTCACTTTTATCTGTATACCTAAATATATATTAGCAGGAGTAACTAGTTTCACCCGGGTATACCATAAGTAATTAATTTACTAGAATGTGGTCTTCAGTACGGTAATTATAAAAATTGTAAATATTTTTCCCAGAAAATTTTGTGAGATCAAATAGATACAAAATAAAATCTTTATAATTTTCATTAAGTGCAGAAGGTATAATTTTAAGATTGTCTGTTGGAGAATGTTCTCCAATAAATATAACAAAGAGAAGTTATACTGCAATTTAAAAGTAGCAAGCCTAAAGTTAAAAGATAATATGTATTATTTCCTTAAAGATTAAGGAACTTTCAGACATGATTTGAGTTTTTTTTTACTTGCTCCAAAAAAAAAAAAATGTTGAAAAAAAATTGCAACATAGTTTTTCAATTTTCATTATTTGAAAGTGGGATAACGCAGAAGCGTTATTATCGTCTGGCTTAAATAAAAAAAATTCCAAACAATAAATTCTAAACCTAAAACTAAAATGAAATTAAAAATAATAAATAAATAAAATAAAAATTTGAAAAACTAATTTCATTAAAAACTTGCTACTAATATCACATGGAAAAGTAAAAAGCTAAAACTACCACTAGATTAATTAAAATAATACCTAAAAGCTAAAATGAATAATACAGATAAAATGTCACTAAAACTTAAAACTAATATCACAGAAATATTACAACTATTATCACAATCACAATCTTGAAACTAAAATAACAAAATTTATTTAAAATATAAAACTAAACTAAATATAAAATATTTAAACGAATCCATGAAGGGTGTAAAGAACCTCTTCACAAATAACAAAAATAAACTACGACTACATAAGTATTAATTCTTATTAAACATATTTATACTTCACAAATAACAAAAATAAACTACGACTACATAAGTATTAATTCTTATTAAACATATTTATACTACGTAGGAATACTTGATCCACCCCTTGTTTATCATTGTCTACGATACGGCGAAGGTTTCCAGCTAATTTAAATTTGCGATGTAAGGCCGCATAACATACGCATCTATCAAGATGTGAGCACAGTTAGTCGGCAGTTGCATCTTACACAGAGTGGTGCATTTTTTCTTAACATAAGGTACCTGTGATAAGCCTTCGTGTTCGCAATCAACAGAGGATCACTTCCTCACGACGAATTTTCTGCATGAGAAGTCACATGGCAACTCAGAATCTTTAATATACCGCAGTTTGTTATCAACTGTAATCGTCCAGCCATCTTGCCACTTTGAGCGAAGAGTGAGTTTTACATAAAGTCGCATGTAGTAACACGCGTAATAAAGTATGGTTGACTACACGCATCCTTAACTGCGGAATCTGCACGTTCATTTTCCGGAATCCCCACGTTGCTAGGGATCTAACAGAAACTCTGTAAACTCAGCCGGCCTCTGTAGCCGAGTGGTAGCGTCTCGGCTTTTCATCCAGAGGTCCCAGGTTCGAATCCCGGTCAGGCATGGCATTTTTCACAGACGCTACAATTCGTTCATCTCATCCTCTGAAGATATAACCTAACGGTGGTTCCGGAGGTAAAAAAAAAAACAGAAACTCACTTGTGTGTTGCGATGGTTTAACTCAGCGATTGTGTTATAGATTTCTATGACGATAGAATATTTGGAATAAAAGTTTTCTAGGGCTTGGAGAGCACCACACGAGTCACTACAAAGGATATTTCGATAGGTAGAGTTAATGATATTCAGAGTCTTATCTATTGCGTATTGTGTGTAGTTATCTATTGCGTATTGCGCAGTAAATACACTTGTGATACTAGGTAGGCTAAACATATATGTTCTATTATAGACAACAAGTGCGCAACCAACGGTATCGTTTGTTTCGATCCATCAGTGTACGAGTATACTATTGCATCTGCGTTTGACTTGATAAGATATGTTGAAACACTTGCTGGAAGATAATAGGTGATGTTGATTCTTCATTGTAAGTCGTAAAGACAAGAATGACATTTAGAAGGTTGATTCTCCGCGGAGGATATGAGCACGGATATGTTTGAAAAATAGAAGGCGTGTCAATACTTATAAAGTGCAATAGACGACGGGTACGGGCCCTACAGGAACAGTACAATGTGGGTGGTTCTCATATCTTTCTAAATTAGGATTCCCAAGAACCGAATCAAAAGCAGGATGATTCGGCTATCCTTTGAGACGGACAAAGTAGGATTCTAAAAGCTAGTCGCGTCTATCCCAAAGTGATGGCTCACTGCAGTTGAAGAAGCAAACTTACGACAGTGCTTGTTTTAAAGGCAACTGTGGGAAGCCGAAGGAAAGAATGATATACAGCATCCAGCATTTTAAGTACGGTATGACGCGCTTAAGACAACCCTAATCTAAGGTCGAAGGTAATCGAAGCATATCTAAAAGATTGGAACTTTTTACTTTTAATTCTTTGATGTGTTTCACCCACGTAAGACGGCTATCAAAAACTAACGTAGAAATTTGGTATCAGGAGAGACAGCAATCAGCTCTCCGATGAGAAATACTTGCGGAATGGAATGGTCCCGGTGTCGAGAAAATACTACACGTTTAGTTTTCTCGCGTAAAAAGGTGAAGCCGTTAACCCTGGATCAAGCTTCAAGCCGAGATATTGTGTTCTATAGTAATCTGTCTGCTGTGGCTGTTGTTGAACGGAACGTAATATATACAGCAAAATCATTAACAAATAATAAACAGGAAACTGGTGGCTGCACAAATTTAGTTATATTGTTGATGACTATAGAAAATAAGGTAGCATTTAAAACACTTCCTTTAGGTACTCCATTCTCCAAGATGACGCTACCCGGACACGGAAGAATCTCCAACCCGGACACGGAATGTTCGATCATTCAAGAAATCCTTTTGAAATGCAAGCATATTGCCCTTGATTCCCTATTCTTTAAGGGTGTTAAGGCCGTATCAAACGCTTTTCTATTATTAAAGAAGATAGCAACAAGGCGCTGATGGAGAAGGAAAGAGTTTTGATACCTGATTCCAATGACACTAAATGGTCAGAGGAAGACCGTCCCTGTCGGAGGCCACACTGCACTGGAGATAAAAGTCCATATCTCTCCAAATATCATGTAAGTCTGCCGTTCACCGTTCTCTCTATTATTTTGCATAGCACGCTTGTCAAAGAAATGGAGCGGTAACTTGAGGGGCTTGCTTTATCTTTACCAGGTTTAAGTACTGGTATGACAATATCTTCTGACCAGACCGTGGGAAAAACTTTGCAGGAAAATAAATTATTATAAACACACAATTTGGTGCCGAATTAGGAAAATGTGAGAGCATGCTGAAACGAATGTTATCAGGTATAGGGGAAGTGCCACGTGAGTTCTTAATTGCATGTGATAATTCGCTGAAGAAAATAGGAGTGTTTAATTCACCGACCGAATCAATGTTTAAAGATAATAATTCCAATTGTAATTTGTTCCTCCAAAATTCGTTACTGTATGCTGAGATGAGGGAACCGACCGAGAACAATCTGCCAAGTTACTTGCCACCGCCGATGGTGTTGTGATGAGTTCTCCTTAAAAGAGTCCTAGAACTGGATTGTATTGGTGATCCGCAGAAAGAAAGATCGATGTTTGACAATGTTCCAGACGATGATGACATGAATGTGTATGATCCATCATTCAGTAGACAAATTTCCAAGGCTTGTCTCTCTATTTATCATATTTCCTAGAGAGGAGCAAAGATTTGAGCCTCAGAAAATATAGTGGGCATCGAAGTAACCTACTATTAACGATGGGGATGGGATTTATGTGAGTTTTGATATTTCTAGAGTATTGAACTCAGCGTTGGTGAAAGATATAAATTGCAGATATGCACTTTAAAGGGGACTGAGATTTTTACAGAAACCGCAGGAATGGGGGTAATGAGAATGTAGCTTACACTCATTCCACATGAAAATAGCAACATCACCACTCTATACTATCAACAAGACAGTCATATCTATCACATGTATAGCCACTGAGTTTTACCACATCTTTTTGCAATAGATACGTTTCTTGGAGGCACATTATTAATGGTTTATGTACGCGTGTCAATACTCTAACATCTTCATTGCGGGACCCAAGACCTCTAGTGTTCCACTGAATTATGTTCATGAATAAAAGGTAGATAGATGAAAAAAAAAGGTAAATATATGACACAGTTATAGGTGATTCGGTTTTTTTTTGAATTTTTTATTTTAAGGAAATCTGATGCCCTGAGATTGGGCGGTTCCTCTACCATATCCTCCAGAATACGTGGTGTTGGAGGGGGAGATTATGATAACTGGGAAGATGTGGACGACATCCCAGAGAAGGTTGTTGTATGTCCCCCTTAAGGGAGCCTATTTGGGCTTAAGGGAATTTATTTGACTCCATAAGGTATATATAAGCTCCCTTAAGGGAGTTTATTTGGTGGCTTACCACCTGATGTATTTACTCCTGCTTGTGTAGGCAAATCTTTGAGAACAGGAGCTTTGAGAGGAATCCTCCTGTTGGATTTGCTAACTGCAACTAAACGGTTTTTGTTCGTTTTAGTCAACTCTGAAATAGTTTCTGTAAGTGAGGCAACTTCATCAGGTAATATCTGAACAAGTTTTTTCAGCTCATTGCAGGATCCGCACTGCTGATTACCTACCGATCGCAGGAGCCTGCTTTGATGTAGCGGCTGCAAAGGACAAATCTGGTTTAACCAGGTTCCTTAAGTTGATCCTCTGCGTGTCGCTGGAAAAGAAAGCTTCTGCACGGTAGCGATTCTGAGAATTGCTTTTTCGTCCTTGAAAATTGCAATCTCGGGAGTGGGCTGTACGTGAACCGCTGCAGTTCGTGCATTTTTCATCTTCTACGCAATTAATGTCGTCGTGGCCTTCCTTCGCGCATCGAGCACAGATATCCGTTTTCGGACAAGATGTTGTAGTGCGACCATATCCTTGGCATCTGAAATATCGCTGTGGGTTAGGTATGAATGGTTGTACTCGAATCGACAGGCAACCCACTTAACAGGCAACTCTACAATGACGTACAATTCCTGTAGAGGTACGGTTTTTTACATTTTCTTTTTCAGATGGTAGCGGGAAACTGAAAGTCAGAATGAGAGCAGATGTTGGTTCTTCCATTCCGCTGTGGCGTTTCATTGTACGCTTTACCTCTACAACATTTTGAGATCGAAGCTAATCAGCTATATTAGTGACATCCATATCCAAAAGGTCTTGGCAAAAAATTACGCCACAGCTCGTATTTAGAGTTTTGTGGCATTCTGTACTTATTTATACCACTCATATTTGTCAGACGTAGCAGACATCGTCTCTGCTCATCATTATACGTTTTGATCCGTCATATAACTCTTTAATGTTCTTTGAGGAACCACTTGAACCCGTTGAGACAAAGAGATAGCCACCTTCCTGGTTATCTCTTAGAACTACAAATCTGATGTTCTTGCATTGTACCTTTGATCTGTCACTGTTTAAATTAATATTATCTTCAGAGCTGTTATCCTCGTCAGACAATGACAAGCGAGGCCTTTTCACTAGACAACTATTGTTGGTGGTTTTTTTCAGATGGACCACCAACCATCACAGTAGTTTCTATTGGATCTGTAATTTTCGTTCCACGAGTACCGGCGATGTAACGGACCACTCCAGCATAGCTCACGCGTAGTGGAGCTAGAGCTATTTACAACTGGGTTTGTCCAGGTGCCCAGAGGACATCGTTTGAGACCACTATGTAGAGCCATTCAGTCATCGGCACAATAGTTCTCACTTTCGGTTACGATTGTGTTTCGTAAGGTGTCACAACATCACTGAGTGTATGTATAGGAAGAAATAGTGTAGAATGTTGTTGTGTACTGTGTAAGGGTATATGTTGTAATTTGTGTAGTGTTCTTGGTTGTAGTGTATAATGCAAAATGTTCTGCAGCTCAGTGTGTACTGGTAAGAAACGTTGTAGAGGCTAGGGCCATGGGGACACCAACCTCCAAAAGTCTTAGAGAATAAGACTTCTCCCCTCGAGGTTTAAATGAATTGGTGAAAAATAAAGTTTGTAAAGATTTTTTATTTTTTTTAATAAAGGAGCTTATGAAGCTTAAGAATGCCTATTTAGCATTGGAGAACTTCAATATCACAGTGTTTTTACTGGTTCTCGAGCAAGATATTTTGGAAAAAGGAATTGAAACACCAAGTTTTCAGTTTCAAGTTGAGGGAGACTGAACTTTTTGGCTATTTTAATATTTTAAGATAGAACATATACAACCAGAAAGTGATTCAAGAGGATGAATTTTGGCGTATTCAAGTAGGTTACATAATTGCTATAAAAACCCACTTGGGAAAATTGTAGAAATTTTTCATATCAGTTCAATTGTTTTTGAGATTACACTAAGCAAACAAACTGCGTATACTTTATGTAATAATATAGATAGGATGTTGCACTAACAATTTTATCCATGAAAAATAGTTGTAAAAATTAAAAGTATTTGCCATTTATCACACATTAAAAAAATATTGATAAAATAAATATTGAGATTATGTATTTAATAGTTTATTAAAAATATATTAAAAGTGAGTCGCTGGAAATTTATTGTTTTTGAAAATACTTCAAAATCAATTCTGAAAAAAATTAAACCAAAAAAAATTATTAATTAAATTAATTAGTATGTGCTTGAATTTCGATATTAAAATATTTAATTCCTTATGGCTTCAGTATTAAGATTCCAGAAAGTCCAATGTCACAGTTTTTTTTTTGTTAATTCTGTGACCTTATATAAAGGTGTAATTCCATCAATATGAGTGAGTAAAAATTTTTGTAAAATGTGACAATTCGCATTTTTGTGATTCTTAACAAAATTATAGATCAGTTACCTACTTTCCGGTGAGAAAATCTGACCGGTTGGTTTAGTAGTAACCCATACTTGCTTCTAGATCTTGGGTTTCGTTCCTGGCAAGGCTGGTGTTTTTTTACTCCCCTGCAATCATAGTTCTGTGAAGTTTTGTGATCCTGGAACTCCAAAAAAAAAACAAAATGGAGTAATGTTTGCACATACATATGTGTGTTGGGATGTTTAAATCTTAATAACTTATTACAGGATGTACTAATTTTGATGAAATTTTCTACAGAGACTCGTGTATAAGGGAAAATTTGTTTGTAAGATTTTGGGGTCAATATCTTCTGAGGGTGAGGGGTGTTTTGGGTGTTAATTTTCTCAAAATTTTGCATAATTCCATTTTACTCGCATATTAATCTCAGTACATGTGTGCATGGGTATCTTAACTATTTAAAAAAAAAAAAATTCCTCAAATTTTCTCTCTGTAAAAAGGTAATCTTTGTATTTACCGCATATTTTTTAAACAATTTTTTTTATGTCATCCTAAGTGCAGGTGAACCTGTAAAGACATTTTTAAAGCAATATTGAGGTGGGGGAGCACCCAATATGGTTTACTTAAAGAAATGTTAATTTTACAATAAAGTTTCATCATAAATAATGCGTTACCCACAAAAGAAATTTACACAGAATAAACCATTATATGAGAACAAATAGCTAATGCCAGGGCCAGGAAAGTATTACAGCTTTTTTGTCAGTTTTTTCAAGTACCATATTATGCATCTTATTTTTCGCATTAAAATATAAGAAACGTATGTTGGAAATGTTAATTAGTAATAATAGCCATATAACATTAAAAAAAAAATTAAAAATCATTTTTTAAAATTTATTATTGTTTTTTTTTCTGTTTTAGTTATGACATGGTACATTTTGGTCATGCAAATTCATTACGACAGGCAAAAGCTTTAGGTGATTATTTAATTGTTGGTATACATACAGATGAAGAAATAACAAGGCATAAAGGTCCTCCTGTTTTTACAGAACAAGAAAGGTAGATATTAAATTTATAAACTTTGTTGTAGTTTATTTTATTATAATCAAAGAAGAATAATTTTGTTGTTTTGTATGTACATTTGCATGTAAATCTCTGTTAATCATAAAATTTTTGTTGTAAAAGAGAAATTTTACCCTGATGTCAATTCAGCGTTAAAAATATTGTAAACACTTTCATTTCAGTTGCTGTCGATAAAAAGTTTGTTACAAAAAACAGGATAGATTTTTGTGATACTTAAAAAAAAAATTCCTTTGTCCCTTGATGCTCATTTCTCCCCATTTTTTCTTGTGCTTAGACATGTAGATTGCAACTTCTGAATTGGATTCTGGATTATGTTAAACCTGAAGCATCAGCATAAAAAATGAAGATGATAACACTTCAGAAAAATTAATAGTTTTTATTTATCCAGTTACCTAACGTTACAAATTATTTAGAAACTTTTCTCAAGCATGATGCTTGCTTACTTGTTACAATTGCTTGAATAATTGTTTGAACGATAACTATAATTGGAGTGACTTTTGTTACAGTTTGAATAAATAAATCAATCTGTTTTTATTGTGGCTAATTAAAAGTAAACACAATTTTTATGAAAATATTGAAATATGAATATAGCAAGATTTTTTTCAGTCACTTTGCAGCATAATCATTGTAACCGAGGCCTGGCTGATGACTGAGATATGTAATCGGTACAAAGGTGAATAAGACGATTCCTGGTAAAGCCCCTCAGAACCCACCGGATTGGTCTAGTGGTTAACATGACATCGCAAATCAGCTGATTTCGAAGTCGTGAGTTCTGAGGTTCAAATCCTAGTAAAGATAAAAATTTTTTATACGAATTTGAATACTAGATCGTGGATACTGGTGTTCTTTGGTGGTTGGGTTTCAATTAACCACACTTCTC
>JAAAKQ030381346.1:0-14507 GCA_010016005.3 Zanna intricata
ACACACGCTACAATTCATTCATCTCATCCCTCTGAAGATATACTTAATTGTGGTTCCGGAGGTAAAAAAAGAAAACATTCAAGTTAGTCACTACACCACAAGTTAATCACTAGATGGACTCATAAATTTTATTACATTACTATTTCTTTTTCTGTTTAGCCTCCGGAACCACCGTAAGGTATTACTTTAGAAGATGATATGTATGATTGTAAATCATACATATAGTATGCTCTTGGAATGCAAGTATGCAAGTATACTCTTGGATAGAGTCAGGTCAACCATTGCTGAGATGTATGGTTAATTGAATCCTAACCACCAAAGAACATTGGCATCCACGATGTAGTATTCAAAAAATTAACCGCCTATACTAGGATTTGAACCTTAGAACTTTCGGCTTCGAAATCAGCTGATTTGCGATGACGAGTTAATTACTAGACCAGCCAATAGGCTTACATTCATTACTGGATTATCGTAATTAGACTGCTTCAAGATTAAACAATGTGTATCTTTAAAATTAATACTAGATGGTAATGTTGGCAACATTCTTCTAGGTAAAATCAATTCTATTTTGATTTTGAGATTTAGTACTTCTCCATTAATACTGAAATCAGAATAATAATAAATGGAGAATAGGAAAAATTCCTTAACATTATATAAATGAGTTCCGCAAAAGTCTGTTTCTTAAAACTGACAATTTCCAACTTCAATTACTTAAATAATTTACATTTATAAGAAACTTTCCAATTAATTTATTTTATCGCTTGAGTTTAAATATTATTTTAAATATATTAATAACAATCAAAATGTTTAAATATTAAGAAACATTTTTTTTTATTCATTTAAAAACAGCAAGAAGTTAACTTTCGTTTTGATGAAATAACATTGATTATCCACAATGCACCAGTAATTATGCTTGGAAATCTCTTATAATTTAGGACTAAACAAAAAATTTAAAACAGCGTTTTCTTAAAATTTGTAAGTTTATTTTTAAATGTAACACAATTAACCTACGTTTCATGATTAAAATAATTCGTTCAAAAGAATTAAATGTTTGGTAATCTATTTATGACTGAATTAGTCACATACTCTTTAAAAAAAAGGCCTATTAATTATGACTCCTTTCATATTTTTTAAATTCTATTAAATAACGACTTACATTGAAGTACATAAATGATGAAACATTATTTTCATGCTGGAAATGAAACTAGGTTAGCCATTTCTATTACATCAGCAATTTGGTAGTAAAAGTTGAAGTTAGTGCAAGAAATCACTAACGAAAAACCTACATAAATTATCCTAAACTATATAACTAAGGTTGGAAAATCACTAATGAAAATATAACTTTTTAAAACTCCCGCTCCAAAATAGTATTGCTCACTCTTCACCGTTCTTCTATTGGTGAAACCTGATTTTTTTTCAAGCTGATTGGGAAACAACGAATTTTTTTAATTTTATTGATTTCACAGTGTCGTAAATTTGAACACTTATCCGGACTTAATCCGGGTAAAGATGCCGCAACTTACGGCTAAACATAAGAAAAAGAAGTTTATTAACAGTCAAGCGAAACCAGAATTCTTGAAACATGTGTAATACGCTTTCTGCATAAATAAACTTGGATTTTTTTAATTGAACGATAATAAACAGAGACTAGCATTTAGGTTACACTCGTACTTCATTCTATCAGATACACACTATATATATATATATATATACACGAGTATATATATAAATTACATTGTATCGAAGAATTTTTTTTTATCAAAAGAACCTTTAACACTTATATAATAAATTAAGAACATTTTTTTTAATAAATCGGAAAGAATACTAAATATTATTACAAACAAAGGTCAACAACTTAAAACTTGTTTGCAAATTTGGTTGCTACATTTACATGAAATATTTTTGTTCCTTCAGAAACAGAATTATTTTTGAATTTGATTTACATTTTTTACGGACAAGTTTGATAAGTCTAACAGAATCAATACAATTGTAACTTTTCCTATAAAATGATCTGTCTCCAATAATAAAGAAAAAAAACTTACATAGAAAGTGGATTTTTCCTTCTTTTTTTTAGAATCTATGTTAAGCTTTAGGTCATACTGATAAATTTAATCTAAGGAAAAATAAATAATTATTAAGTAAATTTTTACATAAAATAGAAGAAAATTATATTATATCGGGCAAAAAATGTGCTTATTTTCCAACACGCGCTAAGGTGTAATCACACAATTAAGATTACATTCTCTAATTTATGTACACTATAGTAATCAATAAAACATAAGCTACCTTGATATTTTTCCACTAACTCTTTTGTACATACTTCGTGACTTACTAAAGGTATATTTCCAGCATCTACCCTGATCTTGTCTTTTATTCTGGGAACAGCACCACATACCTTAAATCCAAATTCTATTTATAATAAATAAATGAAAAAATTGGTAGTTTTGTGGTTACAGAATACATCAAAATGCCTGCTTTTATCCAATAATGGAAACTGTTAAGGGCAACCGACACGAAGCACATGTAACTTCCAGAAATATTTAAGAATAACGCACCTCCCTTACTGTAATTCTGGGAAAATTGAGAAATAAAAGATTTGATGTATTGTCGAATATCAATATGTTACGCCAACTTAAAAATGTTCAGTTCACCGAAGAGTACAGAGAGGATAATTACAGAATAGAATAATGATTGCAAAATTTATTTTTGACGAAGAGAAACGTGATTTGCTGTTTAAGCAACTGAAAAAATCATCAAAACGTTTCCACTCTCCTATGCAATACATTAAATTTGTCAATTTTTCAGCGAAATTTGTAAGGAGCTGTTACCGTTCAGAATTTCCCAAAACAAACGTCTCCTCCATCCTAATTTTACGAATTATAATTTTTATTTATGATACAAATCAAGTATGAACATTTTTCTGATTTTTTTTGTAACACCTAATAATTTATCATAAGATGGAATCTCTTACACTGAATAATAGCTTACACTTTCAAAGAGCATCCTCTTCAATATGGCGACCGACTGTGTACCTGCAACGCAGTTGCAATCTGAATAATTCTTCTACTGATGAAAGATTTTGGGCACATAGCATTTATTGGTCATGATTTTGTTTGTACTACATGATACATTTTTAAGTTAATTAAAACTAGCTGGTTTACACAGAAATCACAGTAAATGTCTGGAATGTATTCAATACTTCCTCCCATTCTTTTCGTACCACTAATCTTAATTACGAATTTTCTTCTTTTTTTTGTTTAACCTTTGGAACCACCGTTAGGTATATCTTCAGAGGATGAGATGAATGAATTGTAGCGTGTGTGAAACTCGAGACCTTCGGATGAAAGGCCGAGCCGCTACCACTTGCGCCACGGAGGCCGGCCAAAATTAATTACATATTAAATTATACATATTTTACGGTAAAGAAAATATTTTTCTCATAAGTAAATCAAAGTATGAAAAAATATTTAAAAACAACAAAAAAATCCAAAGTACAATTTCTACGAAAAAGAAAAGAAATCCTTAAATGAGAAAAATATATTAGTTTGGCGAGTCAATTTTTATCTAGTTTATATATTTCAGCGTCCATAGAAGTTAAAGCATTTACTTAACATTTTTATAAAAATGAAAAACATTCTACGTTAGGCTGAATGTACTAATAAAGGCAGTTACTTTCATATGGATTGGAATATTAGAGTGTAGATACCGGTGTACTTTGGCGGCTGGCTTTCAATTGATCACCCTTCTCAGGAGCGGTTAACTGTACTAAACTACACTTCATTTACATCATCCTCTTAAGTAATACCTTATGATGCTAAACAGAAAAAGAGAGGCTGAATATATTGCGGAGCACAATATCTCAAACCTACCAAATGTAAATAATATTCATCCCTGCAAGCAATACCTTCATTAATTTCATAATGAATACTGACTATATAATAACCATCAATTTATCAGAATAAAAGATAATCAACAAGTGCCTCATGAATATAAGGTTCTTTACATGCATCTAGTCATAATATTATTGTAAAGCAACTTCTACTCAGTAGGGGTTATCCCAAAGTAATTCTAGTTAATTCCCATCAAAACTGGCTACGAGATAAGGTTAAATGTTATTTTTATTAAAATAAAACAGATTTTTACGTTATGCACACAAAATCAAATCAATTGTGATTACTGTCAATTCAGACCATTTCCCCACCCAAAATTATACTGATTTTTATAAACTCAATATTCAAAAACTGATTTAAGCTTTACTTTTGTGGTTACAATGGTAAATAAGAACAAGCTTGCTTTATCTACAAAGTTTAATATATTCATTTCAGTTAAAAATTAAACTATAAAATTAGATAATGCTACCCGAATGTATTTCGAAGTACTAGTGAACAATTAATCTGTATGTAAATGCAAAACTGAATTAAATTTGTCTATAACTAGATTCTTTTTTAAAGAAAGCATAGTTGTTGCACAAGTATATTCATCTACTTACAAAAGTTTTTAGCACCACATATCCAATTGGTGGCAGTATTTTAGGTTTTTATTTAGTAACATATAAATAAACACATGTGGTATCATTATTTGTTAAACATACTGCTGCATGCTTATTTTAATTATTCAGCAGGCAGTAATACTATTTTTTCTGGAAGCTATTAAGTAATAATCTTTAAAATATGAATTATTCTGTAATATATAAAAAATTTTGTTTAGTTATACTTAATTTTAATTTCTTCCATTCTTCAAAAAAATAAAAGATTTTTACCAATCATTACGTTAAACATCAAAACAATAATTTGCTACCGGACTGAATAACTGGTAGAATCATGTTAGTGGAGAGGACTAGAGGTGTGAAATCCATATACTATACTTCTGAATGCATGTAAGCTGCTTACATTCATCTTACTCTACATTGATCAGTATATTAATGGAACGTAGTGCAAATAAAAAAGAGCACATATTCTTTTATTTCATTTCTTGAAAACAAAATAGATTCTTGCCATACCATATGATTTGAGTGATATTGTGGATTCAAATAATTATACGGGCACACCAAAGTGCCCATTCCAATATATATTTTACATAAACTAAACTGCTAAGCACAAGTACGATATGTGTACTTACAACCAATTTTTAATCATTTTAAAACAATGTTTAACATAATATAAAACACAGATTTATATGCAGCAACTACTTATTTGTTTTCCATTCCATATAAATAAAGCACACAGTTATCAATAATGTAGTCTGTTACAGATATAATACAAACCTGAACCTGCAGATTTAGCAGCAGCCAACCAAAGTAAATAAAAATCTTAGATAACATTTATTTCGTTTTGATACAGGAGATATCAATCCTCAGTCTGATTTCTAGTTATTTTTTATCAAATAACAAAAACATAATATAAAAGAAAGGAAAATTTCTAAAAATGATTATGTTGTAAAAAAAAACTGTGAATGAAAATCTTAAAAATATAAACACAAGTAATTTGTTTGGATGAGCTAAACTAACTGACTTTAAGCCATGTAACTGGATAACTATTTGTAACGATCATTACAATAGTAATTATATACTTACAGACAAAGAATAACCAAGCTAATTACACATTGACATATTTATTTAACAACTGGGATATTTATCTAGAGGTCAACATTTCAAGGATTACTCCACAGAGCTGTTAAACTAAAAAGTATGCAAGTTTAATACTGTGGAAGTCTAGACAGAACTTTTTTCAAATTCAACAAGCAGCAATAGACAAAGAAATTAATCTATGCTCTATATTTTATAAACAAATTAAAATTGTATTTATAATGAAGTTTATCATAATTTATCTCTCAAAATGAGTATTTTTTTTAGTTCTTTTACAGCAAAATTGTTTATACTCTACAAGTTAAAGCTTTAATTTTTATAGATTATACAACCCCATGAAAATAGACAAGTTCTAAATTTTAACTATTATCTTTTCTTCTTAACAAAATCTTAAATTCGTCCTGTCTTATTGATTATTCGTTCAGAAAATGTACTATTTTAACATAATTAGACTTGTAATATTTTTTTAACAGACTGTTTTAAAGAAACAAATATGTTACGGCACAGGGTACTTCATATTATTTGACATTAATAAACAATAAATAACACTTCTGAAGCACTGCACTACAAGAATAAATAATTTTCTAAAAAAAGGTCAAAGTATAATTAACACTGAAATGACACACCTTAGTGCATTTCTTAATATTACGTGCACCAAGTAATAGTTGTTACAATTAAATGTGGTATAACTAAAATATATCTGGGTGTCAAATTATTAAAATTCCTCCATGTTTAACTTATACATGGTAATAACTAAGTCCTAAAATTCTGAATATTAATAATATCAATCTATTAATATCCCAAGCAACATTGTTTAAAAGCTTTACTTAGTTCACTAATTTGGATTTTTTTCACTACCCAAGTGTAACATATTTAATTTGTCAACAGAAAGTAATAGATAAAAAGAAAAACTAAAATTTAATAGTCAAAATTATTTTTACGGCATAAAAAACTCATATGCAGCTAGATTAAACTGATACCAATAAAAATTGTCAATTAATAACCTTCAAATTAGATTAATGAAGATTACATACATTTCCTTCTTTGCTATCAGGAAAAGAAACTATTTCTTGAAATTGATTACTTTCAAAAATGATATTTCTCATTGTACACTTCACACTAAATGGTGTTGTTAACACTCTTGAACTAATTACAGATTTTCCTAAACCAAAAGGAGAGGAGTGGAATTTGCAACCCACAAATAAATTGAAAAAAAAAACTGTCTTATTCAAATTCTTGATACTTTCTGTCAATTAAAAATATTTTTTCTGATACGCTTGTATCAAAATATAATAAACAAACATAATAACACTCTGACACGAGTTATTTATTATCCTTTACATTTCAAAAATATTTTTATCAAAATAAAAACATTACTATGACTTAAACATTGTTTTGAAAGGAAAAAAATTTTTTCCATGCACTCATTCAACTAGTCTTACATGTATTAAGAGATAATTAAGTTTTTGGTGTTTATTCAACAAGTTAAATGAGGAATGCTTATTAAATTGAAGGATTACTTTTTATATTTTCATGTACATATCTGTGATTTCTAAATCAAATTTTATATTTTAGAGGAATTAAAGTAAAGCAGCTATAGTGTTAACCAGGATTGTTTTATGAGAATATTCTTTGTTAGTAATAATAAGATTATACTCCAAATAAATATTTATATGGTTAAAATGGATTCGTTGAGCTTACAGTTTACAACATTTATATTAAGGCTCATTTCTTTGTAAGGATGCTTACAATGGATTTTATTGTTTTACACCAATAATAATTTGGACATTTATAATGATTTTGATAAATTTAACTTTATCATAATTTCCAGGTTCACTCACTAGTAGCTTCTTAAGCAAATGTCAGAAAAAATTGTAAACAATCTGAAACTATTCATGTTCAAGTGCATATTCCTGTGCAAGGCTTAAAGTGAGTTCTTGAGCCAATATGTGTGGGATTGAGGCCTCTTTTTGTTTCTGTAGAAATATATATTCATGATGAGGATAGCTTATTTCATCAAACTAAAAAAGCACCAATAAATATCTGAATCTTATAGTTTAATGCTTCACTTATATATGAGAAAGTTTTACTAATCCAAATCTTATTCACTATTTGCAAAAAATAAAAAAATACCTTTTTTTTTGTATAAGATTTTCTCCTCTTTTATTTAATAACAGTTTATAAATGCATTTGTATTTTAAAAATATTTGTAAAAAATAACAAACGTTATGGTGCAATTTTAAAAAGATAATGCAATGCTGTAAATTTATACTAACTTTTTTTATTGTATTAAACAACATAAAAAAGTATTTTCTTTATGCAAATATTTCAACAAATTTGGATCTTTTGTTAAAACAAAAATGTTTGGGCACTGAACTGTACTTCATTTACAAAATAAAGCCTAACAAATTAATACTATTTAAATCGGAATCACAATGACAAGCTCTAAAAATAACAGAAAACCACAGGATCTAGGTGAAAGCAATATTTTTACAACTGCAAGTTTCTTCTCTAATATAAAGAAAAGCATTAAAATAAATAAAACACAAAACACATATTCATTATAAAAACCATGTATTAAAACATAATACTCTTCATGTCAAATATATTACAATGCACATTAAAAACCCTTCGATCGATATATTGTATTCAACTTGTTTTTTTGACATAACAATTAAAAGAATTTGTATACAATAATAATAATAATAATAATAATTTGATACCTATACATATTCATTTAAAATGTCTCAGCATGTACGCTGTACATATACAGTTAAGAATAAGAGAATTATATGATAAAACATCTGGATTGATTTACATAATTTACATAACAAATACACAATAGAAAAAAAAAATCAACACACAATAATTCATTCTATTTACAATACAGGCCTAATTAATAAAATATAATTAATTACATAATAATTAAAATATAAGCTGAAAAAAAGAAACCAGCGTTTACAGCAAATTACCGCGTCAACAAATAACTAGGTAACTAACAGACTGTTTAGAAATATGTAATTATACCATTTTATGGTGCTGTTATCATAAAATACCAATACTGCAAATTAAAAATAAAAATTAAAACTGTAAAAATGGACGAAGATTACTGCGTTTGGATGAAAAACATCTTGTCTAGACATTTATGTTTTTTAGTATTATAAATTACTGCAATGAAATTTCTGATACAAAATGTCGGACAGATTACATTCAGATGATGTGAACTAATTATTATTTATTTTAAATTAACAATATTATGTAACCCATAAAATGGAATAGTAAACAAATATCACAATAATACATATAAAAGAATAATTATTTTAATGTAATAAATTCTTTGGTTCTACACTTTACAATACATACATAATATTTATATAATATATATTTAACATATAAAATTAATAATAATAAGCTAAATTGAAAAGATCATGAGCATAAATAATTTAAAAAAAATATATATTTATATAATAATAACTAAATGATATTACATAAATAAACTTATAATTAATATATAAAATATATACTGGTATATTTATAATTAATTAAAGTAATTAGTTTATTATAAAAAAAAAAAAAAAAAAACCGATTTTACAAATAAAACATACATAGATTTGTATTATCTTCTGCGCATAAATAATATATATTTTATGTTTGAGTATATAGGCAAAAAAAATTATATTCATGAAGTAAAATAAAATACAAGTGCCAGATTTTTATTACAAAAAACTCCATGAAATTTATGAGAAAAATAAAAACAGGGAAAAACTACTTTTTGGTCCTTAACATAATGAAATTTAACAATTAAAAATTGAAGCAAATTTTTATATTTATTACATAATGAAGCAGTAGATTTTCACACCCGATGAGCATCTATGGTTAAAATGCTTTCTAATGTAAAAGACTGATTTTAAAGAGATGTCAGTACATACGGGAAAACTTTTTGTGAAAAGAACATAAAAAAAAAATTTCCACTATTTATCTATCCCATTAGAAAAAACTAACTTTGTAAAATTTCAAACAATTTCTAAGAAATACATTGTATGGTACACACATATCGCAGTATGAATTTTATAATTATAAACAAAGCTAGATATATTTTTTGTATTAGGATTACTTCTGTATATGCAGCTATTAACACTATCTAAATTACAAAATTTTAAATTAAAATCTAACCATAACACTAACAAAATGCAAGGCGCAGCTTTACATTTAGACAGTGAAGATGAAAAATTAACAAGTATTATGCATGTACATGTACAGTATTTTATTTTTTTTTTTACTATTATAACTGAACGAAATATCAATGAACATACAATCATAAAATATTTATTCAATCAAGAAAACAACTTTCTAACTTATGGGTATCATTGATTTTTTTTGGTATTCTACAAATGAAATATACTGGAGGAAATAAACCGGTTAGGTTAATGTTCTTTTGATGTTACAAATTCTATAAATGTTCACAAATACAAAAAATATTTTTTTAAATAAATTTGACAAAATTATTTAATCATCTGCTCTTAAAAAGAAAAAAAGGAAGGAACAATGTGACATTACATGACATTTTGTATTATGAATCACAGTATGAAGCCACAAGTACATATGTAATTGGCATGCATCATTTCCAAAACTAAAATATCCATTCTAAAAAATAAGAATCTTTCAATATCAGCCTCTGGGCGGCAATAAAAAGTGTGGAGTGAAGGAATTCCCACTGCCTTTTCACAGAACCAGCCAAATGAATGTGTACATACCAAATCCATGGAAATACAAGTAATATTTAGTCCTTACCGAACAAAATTATAAAATATGATAACACTAAAGTAATTAAATGTTAAAATTCCATTTTAAAATATTGTAAAATTTGCTTCTTATTTCTTGGTCCTAAGCTATTTGAATATATTTTTACGATAACATTATTCATATTGGCATGAAATGGTATACAATTACGTGGTTTTAGTTATCAAAGCCAACCGACTTAACAGTCGCTTGTAAAAAGCATCACAATTGGAATTTTTTTCTGTACCACAGTCAAAATACTGTATCTTTTAAATGTTCATTACTGACATTGCAGAATTGGCCAGTGCAAATTTGAAAATGTAAATCAATAAAGCCATTCACAAGAAGATTTTTTTACCTTAACTAGAATACAAATATTTGAATTTATAAACAAATACACCATTAAAAATAAATATATTTTTCAACTGCAACTATTAAATAATTAAGCAAAAATATTTAGTTATCTGGTTTATTAAAACAATTAACACTTAATTAAAACTACAATGATCAATATATTAAAATAAAATAAATTTTATCATTATAATTTTAGAAATAAATAAAGTTAATATAATACTCTATCAAAGACTAATTTTTTAATGATATTTTGTAAGAAATTACTAGATTAATTGCATAATAGTTAAAATCTGAAAACAGTATAACTAATTATAAAATTAAAATAATAAAATTTGTATTTTATGCTGGTGTATTTGCTAATTCATAGTTGGCATCTATACATTACTAAATAAGATTATATTAAATATTACAGCCCCAGTAAAAGATATGAGGATCAATACTAGATCATACAACACCAAAGTTTGCATTGCTTAAAATACAGATCATGCTGCTAGGTTTTAGAACTATTGGTAAAAAAAAAAAAAAAAAAAAAAAAAATAACACAACACATACAAACAAAACAAAAAAATAAATAAAAAAGTTAATATTATCATCAGTGTGGTTCATTAATCAAAGCCTAAACCAATTAAAACAATGTAATAATTTTTGTATTAAGTATGATATATGTGGGCTTTGTTTGGACTTTAAAATGATCAGAGCTGGATCAATTATGACGAATTCGTTCGTACAATCAATATGTAGCATACAAGCTTAGTTGCAAGAATTAAACCAAATTTCCAAGTAAACCAAATGGTATGCATGCTAAAATTAACATTTACCAGCAATTCTAACAAAGATGACAATTATTTTTATTGTGAACTTCATTTATTACAACACTTAATATATTTATGCAATTAAATTTTTAATATGTTTTTGGAGTTTACTATCTTATTTGAAATGCCGAGCAGTAATTCTTTCAAATTTATTTCTTCTGTATAAAAATTAGTCATATAATGAATTAACCATTCGTAAACGTTTTAAGCAAGGTTTAAATATCATGTAATACTTATAATATGGATTATAGATTAAATAGAAAATTAAATGTTCTTGTTCATCAATTTAATGCAAGAATTAACTCAGTTAGTGTATTCAGATAGCAATGTATTTAAATTTAAATTCATTATCAACAAATAAAAAGGATAACTCATTAAAAAGTAACACTACAGAAATGTAGTAATTCCACTTAAAACCAATAATTAGATTTCTTACACTGAAAAAGCCAAATTTATAACTGATATGATTTAAAAATAAATCTAATAAGTGAATAGCTGAATCTCAACTACATCAGAAGCAATTTTATTTACAGCTGTTTATAATTATATCTTTTAACTGCATTAAAATATTTCTGGAGCAAAATATAGTTGCTAATTATAAAAAATAATAATAATCAAAATAGAAAGGTTCATTCACAGAATTTCAATCTGCAACTATGATGAAACAAAGATAATTATTATTATCACCCTAATATATTTTAATCAAATACGAATGAGTTTAGGCATTCAGCATCAAAGCAACCATAATTATTTAGTAACATATAGTACACAATATTTATTCTATACTATGTGGTTAAGTATATCATATTTGGGCATAATTATTCACCACACAACTATTAAAACAATTTAACTAGCGGTAACAAAGCTAACCTCTTAATCAACCATACATTTAATCAGTTGAAACTTTTATGTATTCATTATTTAATTGCAAAAAACGAATTTGAACTTGTATATAAGTTTTTACATAACCTTTCTTAAACAGAAAAAGTAGTATGATGAATTTGCTTATTTTTCTTACAATAAGACATCTATTATTAATAAAGCACAGTACCAGCACAACTAACAGACACATTAAGTCACATTTATCCAAATCGTATAAATTCTATCGACCAAAGTGTAGAAACAGAAGGAAGATATCATTTAAAGCAAATATTTTTTGTTATATAACATTTTATTATCTAATATTATTAGACAAAATAAATTTTGTCTAATAATTAAGACAAAATTTATATTATATTAGATGCAATTATTTAATAAGTAACATTAAAAAAAATAAATTAATACATTCCACAATTTCTTATCCACATATGAAAAATGTAATGTTTTAGATATTAAATTAATATAATCACATTCCCAGAAGAAGAAAGAGTTATTATAATGAATTAACTTCCCAACAAATAAAAAATGATATCAGAGAAATAAAATACAGTACAATAAAATAAAAAAGGGAGTTGAAAGCTACAAAAAATGTACTTAAAACCAACAGTGACTCATTTTAAAAATTATTAATAATTTAATGTAAAAGGAACTTTTTAAAACTAGCATAAAAAGATATGATAAGGTAATATTCAATTTGAAAAATCTACGTGTAATAACCGTAACGATAACAGATAACTTGCATACAGTTACAAGACATTATTGAAAATGACGGTTAAAGATAATAGCAATCTGTAATCTAATACATACAGATTAATTATACATCAGTATGTTCACTTATACGAAAATGAGGGCAACTCTAGTAAAATCATTCCTCTGTAAATATAGCTATGTTTATACAGCTCATTTCTCTGAATTATTTAAGTCAATATTTTTTTTATGAGCGATTGGCAACATTACTTTATAACTAATGTGTATACATTTCACAGAATAAAAATAAATTTTTTAAGAAATAATAATTGTGGAATTAAAAATGTAAACAATACAAAAATAAAATTAACCTCACACCCAATATAGGAAAGAATTATATTAATCATTAGCAAATTTTAATTTTTTTTATTAGGGGGAAAGATGATACTGCTAGTAAAAAAAAAAAAAAAAAAAAAAAAAAAAGAAAAGAATTCTTATAAATATACAAAAAGGAAGAAAAATGCTATCCATACAGTTTAAACTATGATCACTTAACTAAACTAACACCGATATAATGACTACCAGCTTCCACAAAACCACTAATACAGAGATGTGAACAGATTTTTATAGGCTATTCCTATCCTTTTCAAAAAACATACATAAAAATGTTGCAGTAAATGTTATAAACTGATATAAAAGTAGTTGTTATATATATATAAAACAACCTTATCAAATCAGAGGTTAGAGAACCTCAAGATTCACTTTCTTACACTTTAGCGGCTTTTATTGTAATCATCTCATGATCAACCTTATTGAATGCAATAGCATAATGTATACTTTACAACACAAACAAGAAATGGTAAAACATATTACAAAAAGCAACACAGTAAACGGTGAAGATATCATTTTAACAATGAAGAAAGTTCCACAGGTGTATCCAATTGTAATAAAACTTTTGAGCTGCTGTTTGCAGATAACTGATTAAAGTATAATACTGGAAATAAAACTCATTAGCAATAATATCCCACAATCTGACAGATGAAATATGGAATGCAAAGGAATAATGACTATTCTTTCAAAAGAAAACTTTACAGAGTGCAAAGTTCTTACTTTAGTCCCTTTCTACTGTGAAAAGAACATAACAGATTGAAATTCCAGAAACTATTTTAATTAAAAGAATTGGGATGAAGCACAAAATGGTGTTTTCAATAGAAAAAAGCGGAAATATATTCTTTCAGGATAACAATATGGCGATATGATTAAGTTGATTCATCAACCAAATTACTGGACATCATCAGTTCATCATTATGAACTGTACTGGACATTATGAATGCAGAACTACTGAACTACTGCATAGGAAAGAAGAATTATATTAATCATTAGCAAATTTTAATTTTTTTTAAAAGGGGGAA
>JAAAKQ030381346.1:14607-25490 GCA_010016005.3 Zanna intricata
AAAAAAAAAAGAAAAGAATTCTTATAAATATACAAAAAGGAAGAAAAATGCCACATAGTACTACACATATCACATAAGTTCCACATATTACGAATATCAATCCTAACAATGATTATACGTAATGATTTGTCTGAAAACAAAATTATAACATCTGTTTGTTAGCATGTTACGACTAATAAGTAATGTAATTATACAACAGACTTTAACTTCAACCAAGTTGAAGTAAAGAAAAAGCCATATTAATAATATGAAAACAGTGGTTTGTAACAGAGAAAAATCAAATATTAAAAAAAAATTTTATGAATAATAATTTAGTAATTGATTAATTAAAATAAATGAGGATATAAAATTAGAAAAAAATTCCCTCTCAAAAACCTCAACTTGCAATATTAGTTCTTTTAAATTTAACAAAATATGTAAATAAAAACCACACAAGTCATAAAAACATTACTGTGTGATCCAATGTTTAGATTGTATCAACATAATAATAATAATTGTAAATTGAAAACAGTATGTGGATTTACCAAAATGATTTATACTAATGATCAGTACACTAAAATTAAGCTTTACCAGTCTGACCAATATTCTTAAGGTATTATTATTTACTGGATTCCATCTGTTCAATCTGCTAATTGGGAGTTGGGTGACACAGAGAATAAGGCACAAAAAAAGTCAGTAATCACTGAACTTTTTTTCCTTTTAAAAGTAATTTAAAAAACTGCTTTTTTCTAAACAGCGTGTATTAAAATGTATTTCTTCAAAGCTCTTTTAAAGGCCATTGTGCATTGTTTATTTATCAGTGGTTTTTAATTAATATGTTTTATTTTCAAACTGATAAAATTAAGTAGTTTACATTTTTAAGGACTGTTTTATTGGACTAAAAAATTAAATACCCTTTTCATTAAAAAATACTGCTCTAAAAAAACTATTCAGTTTACTTGAATGTAAACATTAAAGTATATCTTAAGTTTTACAATTTTCATAACATTGAATCTATCTTGGAAAAGAATTAAAAATAATAGATATTGGTGTGTAAGATAGTGGCATACATACATATATATGTGTGTGTAAATTTAACATAACTGATATAGAATAACCCTATAAAATTTGATGAAAATCAAACCAGGTATGGGAAAAACTGCAAAACTGGGTAATGTTAATGAATGGAAAGATATTACACTAAAATTAAGGATTAATATTACATTAGAAAACATTAATTATAAATAAGATGCTTTCAATAATGCTTATTTACAAAAAAAAAAAAAAAACTACAAGAAAAATGCCTACATGTTAATCTGACACTTGCATTTGAAATAAATGTTTAAATTTTTTTATTTTTTTCTATGATGAAATTTAATTCTCTAACACATAATATGGCAAATGAGCTTAAATATTACTTATTAATGAATTCAATCAAACGGGTGCTTTTACACCTATTTCAGTCTTATTACTATAATTATTATAATTTTTTTTCAAAATTAAATATAATGATAAATAATAATAATAATAATAATAATATAGCCTAAGTTAAAATTAATAACCATCATAAAAATATACCAGTGGCCTTTACTTTGGACCCCTAAAAATTTTTTTTTAATCTTATAATAAAACTAATTAATTAAATATGTATAATTTAGGCTATAAATACATACATTATATATTGCATTTTCCTACCTTCTTTGTTCAATCCAAAATAGGCTCAATATAAACAACGATCAATTCACTATCATATCACACCACTTTTATGAAAAAACTTACAATAAACTCATTAAAAAAATTCCACACACTTGATAATATTATCTTTTTCACTTCACATAAAACACTAAATCCAAATTATTAATTGATCCTCAAGTCTTTTCACTGGTTAAGATATGTGAAGGTAGATTCAGACAGTACAACCTGTTTGAATGTAATAGTTACAATAATAAAACATACAGCTAACTTCAAACATAAATTTTTAGTAAAACAAGAAAAAATACATAACAATAACAAATATGTAGTAAAAAATTGAGTTGGTTTACCTATAAAAATTAAATTGAATTTAAAATTGCATGGTTTCTAATGTAAATAAAATTAGATTACAACACACAAAATAATAAAATTAGGCCAAATAAGATAATGAAGATATGCCAAAAGGCACTGGTTTTAATAATAAAAAACAGAGCATAGATAAAAATGATATTCCTAATTAAAAAGGAAACAATTGGAGAAAAAAATTATATTTTCTTTGTTGATTAATTATAAATTACTTTTAATGGATTACTGGATTAAAATAGTATTTGATCTATTTGCAATTTGCCGTGTAGAAGAATATAATATAATTAAAATATTTAAAAATGTTATTTTGATTATACTGTAAATAATACACATTTTTAATAATTAGCAAATAAAACTATTAATGGCAGTTTTATAAGTATTTATGTGAAAATTTTTTACAAACAATTAATATGCACAATTTAATATTTATAAACAATAAACCAAAACAATTTAGTGAACTGGCAGCACAGCTGTAGCATTTTAGTAATTTTAAAATAAAAGGTAAAACATCTTTCAATATACTTCTACAACATATTCTATTTTTGATGTGGTATCACACTTTCAACAATAAAATTTTACTAAAAAAATGAATAAAACTCTTGATTACTGAAATTTTGTAAAAAAATTAAAAATATTTCAGAAAAATTAAAAATAACTGCTCTTTACAAACTATATAAAAATATCTCCCTTTGAATTTACAAGATGAATCCGTAACATATAATCTCAATGGGATAACAAACAAATTATTTTAGAATATTCTTAAATTAGTCAATCATACTGCTTTTAGAGAAATTTTGATAAATTAAATGAACTTTGTATCGATCAATAATGCTTGTTCATGTTTACATAGATTAGCAGCAAACTAAATTACAAAATTATTGAAAATCTAGTCTTTATCAAACACACTTGCATTACCAAAATTAAATATTCCCAACGTGATTTCTTAAACACATTTATGTTTTCAGCCATTAATAAAAACACATCTCATATAATAAAATGAAGACTTTCCTCTAAACATAAAACACTAAATGCACTAATATTTCTTGATATAGATTTGAAAAGAGATCAGAAATTAAATATTTCAAATAATATCAGTGCTAAAGAAATTTACTCAACAATAGCAAATTAATTAAACAGATCTTGGACTGCCTGCTATTGTAACATTAAACAAAAACAATCACAAAAGTTGCAAAACTGGTGCTGAAGCTAAGGAAATCTTACTGTAGAATAGCATGGTAATATATAAAAATAATTTAATCTTTATACTACCACACATCTTCATCTTCAATAATAACAGTCATTCAACTAATTACAAATGGGTAATTAGCAGTTAAGTCAAACTGCAGATTTAAAAAATTATATGGAATGCATTTTAAAACAAACTTTGAATAATTTAGGCCCTCTAATCGAAGAGTAATATTTTCTAAGTATGAAACAATAAATATTACTGATATTCAATAAGTAAATCCTAGTTCTTTCTACACTTAATTAATTCAATCCTCTTAATCAAATTTACAATGTAGGCCCTAGTTTGAAAATCTAATAAAAATTACTTATTAGAATTATGGTTAAATGACTTAACTATTTCCATCTTTAAAAAAATATAAAACACAATTTTCAAAATAACTTTATTAAAAACAACTGAACAATTTTAATTTAAAAACCGATCACCAAATCGAGTACATTTGCAAATTAGATTGGAAAGAATGAAAAATATGATAGGAGTTAGCACTGACATATTGGCACCAGCCTAGACCTACCAATAGACCTAGTTGATCACAGCCACAATTTAACCTTTATGTATAAGAATTTTTTTTTACAAAACTCTAATAAAAACTCAATTTTTTAAAATTAATCTAAATTGAAAAAATTTCACAATGAAAATAATAAAAAATATTTTAAGAGTACTGATAATTAAAAATATTTAATTCTTTATTTGGATAATATTTTGAGTCAATATACGAGGCAAAACTAGCTGTTTTGAATGTAATTTTTTTTTTTTACAGGATCAACTGCTATGGTCACATTAGTCTGATGGAAATTTGTAGCTTATGAAAAATGCCATGCCCAGATTCGAATCCGGGACCTACAGATGAAAGGCTAAGCCACTAAATTAATTTTATTGTAAACTATATAACCCAAAAATACTTGAATTCAGATATAAGTAAATATTAAGATAAATTTTTAAAAATTTAATCATTAAACACAAACTAAGATTTAATGAATTTAAAATTAACAGACAAAAAGTCTGAAGTAGGTTATTAACTCTGGTAACACAAAATATCTTAACACATAATTATTATAAACAAAGCTATCAATAATAAACTAAATGTTATGATATTATCAGAACTAAATAATTATCCTTTTAATATGGAACCACAATTGTATAATCTTAAAAATAATTCCAAAAAATATTTTGTTTTTTAAGACAAGAAAAGATCTACCCACATACTGAAAAATTTAAACCAACTTTACTGCTGTTGAATTTTATGAATAACGAAGAGCAAAATTTCAATTTTTAAGTTACATAACTGCTAAATCCACACAGTTGCACACATAGAAAAGAGAAACAAGAATACAAATCGATAAACTATTTTCTTTTCATCAGAATCTTTTAACTTCAATTTAAGACCAGATTTAATTATTTTTGAGTTTATATAAACAAGCCAAATGATTTGCAGCTAAGACATTTCAATGTAGACTCATTTATTATCAAAGATTGTTACACTTAATAAACATTAGTTTTTATTAAGTATACTTTTCTTTGTTAGGATAGCTAGTGTAAGAAGCTCGAACCAAACTAATACATAATTAAAACCCATAAGGATCTCTTACTAATTAAATTAAAATTAAATAGTACAATTTTTAAAGAGTTAAATTAAAAAATATATATACCATAATTTTTTTTGTTGGCTATTATTAACAATTTACACTAAAAAAGCCAAATTAATGTTTAAAACCGCAAACACTTTATAACACATGAATTTTTATTATACAATTAAAAAAAAGCTTAATTCTGATTCAATTAGAATTAAATCACAATAATAAAAATAATAAAATACTGTACAAGCAAAATTTTAGGTATTTAGGTGCCTGATTACATGAGCAAAACTATATTTATTATTTCACACAACTCTATAACACATATGTAGGCCTAATTACAAAATATTAAATATAAACAAATAAAGATACTTTGACAAAGAATAGGCCTAATAAATGCCGAACAAAGAATTAAACAATCTTGAAAGGTTAGTAATAAATAATGGCTTTAACTGTACATGTACCACCACAAAATACTGCTGGCTGTCATAAATGCTGACACATTTAACACAATTAAGAAAAAATTTACAAAAACCCTACTTTAAAACACCACAACTGAGTAAAATTACCACTATCTGCACGACATAAAAATTTTATTAACTGATAGCAGCTGCAATACTCATTACGCATAACATGCTAACAGTTTCTTAGGCCTACATTTAATTTAATGTCTGCAAACACAATATGCAAGTTACTAACAAGTAACACACTTTAAACATTTAAGTTTCTTGTAATTTTTGTAAACTTACAGATAAATGTGTTAAGAAAAAACTGCAAGGACATTGAAAGATTTCAGTACAAACTATACACGTTATGTTTTTAGATCCTTATTAATAAAAATCAATATTAAAAAAAAAAAAAAAAGTTTATACAGAGTATGATTTCTTAAAAATGTTAAAACAAGACTGGCACTTTACTGTAGAAATAATGTCAAAATCGTATTTGACACTACCTGCATTTTTTTGTATTATGACAGCTAATATATAAACAATAAAACACATACATGATAAAATTACTAATTAAGGTATACAAGTAATCATTACAGCTAAATAATATTATATTTGATACTGACAATTACTTGATCGCTGAAGTCTTACACATACTTTGATCATACTTTATATACATTTTATAATTTATAGCACCGTACAGCAGCAGTAACTCTTTTTCTCTTTCTCTGGACTGAAATTCATTTCCCTCACTATTTCAGCGAACATTTCATTAACATTTGTCCTGTTTTTAGCACTCGCTTCAACGAAAGGGCAGCCCCATACTTGTGCTAGGTTGTTGCCTTCGCTGGTTGATACCTCCCTTTGATGTTCAAGATCCACTTTGTTGGCGACCAATAATATTGGAACCCTTTCAGAACCTTTTACACGAGTAATAAGTTCCTTCATAGTCTTAATGTCTTGAAATGTCTGATGATTAGTTAAGCTGTAAACTACAACAAAACCCTGGCCATTTTTAATGTAAAGATCACGCATACTAGCAAACTGTTCTGTACCTGCGGTATCGAGTATTTCTAGAACACAAGGTGAATTATCCACCTCAATTTCTTTCCTATAAAAATCTTCAATTGTAGGATCATATTTCTCCATAAAACAACCGGAAACGAATTGGACTGTAAGTGCACTTTTACCAACCCCACCCGATCCGAGTACTACAACTTTAAACTCACGCATGTTGAAGTTTTTTCAGTATAACACGTTAATACACCACTTAAAAACAACTACAGAATGATCTACACACCTGTTGTTACATACACAAACACTATGAAAAATATATATCCATTATACACCGTATTTCACAAATCACAGCCAAGCATCACGAGAACAGAAGTCCTCCACTGTCGCCATCTTTCTCGACTGCGAAGACTGAAACATTCTTTCTGAAACAATAGCACACCAGCGAGCTCTAGTGGACAAAAATAACATTTGATATCTTCGGAAAAGGAACGGAAATAACAATGCGCACACCATTCAAATAAGGGAACGACATTGCGCATGCGCTCTTGCGCGACTACGCATAATCTGTTTTAGTTCTGATTGCGTACGTGCTATCGTGACACTTCATTGATTCATTGAAATTGTATTATAGATTGCAAAATCTTACTCAATTTAAAAACAAAAACAATTTACTTCTGATTTAAGGTAAGGTGATCTGTTGTCCGTACTATGTATGATTTATCGAAAAAACATATTTTGTGTGCATTGGTTCATAAGTTACCGCACCGTACTTGTTTTTTTTCAAATATCTAAATTTATTATGTTTATCTAAATCATACAACTTTAAATTTAAGTAAATATTATTATTATTATTTTACAATAATAATTGTTATATTACTATTTTTATTAATGTGTAATCAGCTTGTAGATTTGTTTAACACTTGTCCAGGTTAACCTCATTCTAACATTCCGAATAAGTATGATACTGTATAATCTATTTTTAGGATTTTTGTTTTTTCTTTGGTCGTACTCTGCCTTCCAGCATGAATTATATGTTTTATTTGCTGAAATGTTTTTTTGTTTCTTTATGATATATATATAATCCGCTTCACCAAAAGAAAATTCTAGATAACGAGTTGGCAATGAATTTAACCAGAGATATGTCAGATTTATATTTGTTTATTGTTAAGGGCGTGTCATTATCTTAAGTCACTAGTGGTTCGTTTGTGAATATTTCACTTTTACGATCATACTGAAATTAAACTCCCTCCTAAATTTTACGAGTTAATAATTTATCTTGTTTTTTTCCTTTAAAATAAAATGTGGTTAAATTTTTTCACTGTAGCCTATTTACATACAACTTCGAAAGTATTCCCTATAATTTTGCTTTATAAATTGTAATTGTGCCTTTAGTAAATGTTCTTAGATGTAAGTAGAGACTTCCATCGTCTTTAGACTAGATTGTTCTTCAGCTCTTGTGAGTGCACTCCTCTAAAAAGGAAGTTTATGAAGTGAGAGTATCCCTTTCAGATGTGCAGCTCATAAAAAATTATTCGTAGAAAGAAAAACAAAGTGCTGAAGATCTGGTTTTAAGCAAGCATTTTATGTTCATAAAATTTATGTTTTACAAGTTTTATGTTATAGTAATCAGTAACTTGCACACCAATGAAATTTTAAGGTATACATCAACAGATCTGTTTTGGTGAAATAAATATTATATACCCAGGCTTTTATAATTCTATAAACTAAAGATTATCGTTGTATTTTTATTTAACATTTTTGTATTTTTTTTATAATAAAACTAAAGTTTTTAATAACTTTTCTTAAATATGTTCATAGATGTTTACTGTGAAATACAGTTGAACAACTCTACAACTTTAAAGGCTAAAACTATATATTTAAAGGCTAATCAGCTTCCAGTTGCATCTTGCGCTTGTTTTTGTAACAGATTCTGCCAAAACACTATAAAAATGTAATTAGTTACTGTAACATAAAGATTTAAAAAACAAGATTTCCTTCAAATAAGAAATATTCTGCAACCTATTTATTTTTATTGAGAATATAAACGGTTAGAACATTTTCTTTTACTTGTTAAGAGGCCATTCTTTCTCTAAATACCAGATTTGTAGGCTATTACAATTGTTGAACAATATAAAAAGAAATGAAGCTAAGGTAGATTTAATTCCAATTTTATTTTTATTCTGTATTCCTATAATTTTTATTTATTGAATTGGTTTTGTTTTTCTGTAGAATAAGCCAATCAACACTGCCCACCAATAATAAAATGGAAAGACAAACTGAGGCAGAAAATAATTGAAGCAATGTAGCCTAAAAATAATCAGAAATCCAAATATACTCAAACTTGAATCAAACTTTGCTGGCCTGCACATGTGATAAAATGTTAATTAATCCTCAGCTACATGCCTTCAGCTTGCATATAATCTGCATTGGATATTGAACTTTGAGTAAACTATGAGTATTTATAATCACATTATCCCTCAAATGCTATGTGTATGCAAACTGAAAATTTTGTAGAATTGTTTAGTATAAGTAAACTTATATATTGAAAGTTGTCTGTACTAGTATGTAATATATTTTTATGTAAACCGTAATTACAGTTTTAGTAGATTATAAAAAATAAGTACTATCAACAAATAAATGGAACCAAATTTAGGTAAAAGTAAACTTTTTTTAAATTTATGTCTAAATATCTGTTAATATCTACTACACTGTTTCTGGGTCCTTGAACATAGCATATATGGAACTGAAGGTGTTTACACCTTTAATATTATGAAGTATTACAAAAACAGTGTAAAAAAGAGGATTAAATCTAATGCTCTTTTGACTATATCAAATACATAAAAAAAAATATTTATATATGTTTGATTAAAAAAAACTTAGCAACATAAAATCAGATAATGCCAAAGTGAAAAGCTTTCCTGTCAATGCATTCAAAATGGCCACAAAAGAGACTGAAACTATTATATAATAAAGAATCTATGTTAAGATATTTTTATATTAAACATTGAGATTTATGTCTAATTTCATCATTAGCTCCTTGGTAACATCATATAAGAATTTTCCCCTTGAAGTATTTGTGTAATACTAATCCATATCTTCAAGTTTTGTTTGATTGTTAAGTGAATCCGTTTGTCTTTATATAAATTAGTTTGAACCATTTTAACTGATTATAAAAAGTAGCAAAACATAGAGAAGATTAAATATTTTATTTCATTACTATAATTTTGATTATGTATTTTAATGCGATAATGAAAAAATAATAAGTGAAAAAGTGCCAGACCTATGCCTGGAATCAAAGCTGAAGCAAGCATGCCAACCATTACACCAACTGGTCAACATAGAACATGCTTGCTTCTGGAGAATATTCTTAAAATAGTTCCGTTTAGCAGCTTATTAATTCATAGATAGTTTTCTCAGTGTGCATCACCAATACAAAGCTTTGAACACCTAAGTTAGAAATTTGATTTAGCAGACCAGATTGTCATGTCATGGGTCATTCCATTCATAAATTTTTAAAAAAAATTTATCTGTAATATAAATTTATTCATTACTGAAAATTATAAATGTAAAACATTATGGACTCTTGTCACTTTTTACCTAATGTTTTAATTTATATATATTTGTTGTATTTTATAGAAACTTAACAGTAGTATAGTATTATTGGTTTAACATTGCTTAAATATATATTTTCAGATTTTACTTATTTTTATTATTAACTTGTTTTAAAGGATTTATAATAAATTTTTATTTTATTATTTATTTTTTTTTTTTTTTAGCCTACCAAGTATTTTAATCTTTTCAGTTGCTGATAGAAAATTATGTCTTATCCTCCAGATCCAAGTAACCAAGGTTATCCTCCTCCTTATTCACCATCCCAGGGTATGTATATAATTAATATATTCGTAATGAATTTTTTCATTTTATATTGATTGTTTTTTAATGATTCATTTTAATTAATTAATTTATTTTTACATTGTATTCATTCATTTAATTTTTCAATAAATGGTTTTTGTTTACATATAAAAATTATCTGATCCTGCTCTAATGTTATAGTCGGGCATGCTTGATAAAAATATTGCAGTTCCGTAAACAAAATCCACTTCGCATAACTTTAAACATTAACCTATATTAAAACATTTTTCATGGCTTATGTGCTAATGTATTTTCTGTCACCATTTGTAAAATAGGATCTTATATAAAGTTTAGATGTATAGAAGTTATTTGATATACAGAATAACATTAGTTAAATATTAAGTAGATAAAGTATAAAACTTTGTTTAAGAAATGAATGCTGTTAATAGGTACATGTTTATTTCTGCTGGCTCATAATAATTTTTTTAGTTTGTATTATTTCAGTAATAAAAATTAATTGAAATGATCTTAAGATACTGTGATTGCCTTCTGAGAGTTAGTAACTGGTGAATGATATTATTTCCTTACAACTCTGAGTCAGTTTGATGAATTATGTGTATCTTAATTTATTACTGATGTAGTCATAATTACTTCCATTATTTTTCTTTCTGATTTATTGTATTGTTTCTCTACAATATTGTTAAATCTATT
>JAAAKQ030381679.1:6128-17514 GCA_010016005.3 Zanna intricata
TATTAAAATAATCAGTACTTTAATAATTAAATAATATTATACCTTTTTCTAGATATAGTGGTATGCCAATTATCAGGACCGTTGCATGGCTGGATCCAGATAATTGGAAAATAAGAAAGGTTTATTGTATATATTGGACATAACATTGAAATGTTTAATGAATATCATAATTAAAAAGACAAAAATATAAAAATAATAAATGTTAAAATTAGAAAAATATTATTGAAAATAAAATTTTAAGAAAAAACTTACAAAAAGTGCATTTAAGAAAGATTGAGTAGTTATACTGTTTTTTGCTAAACAGAAAAGAGAGAGATTGAGTAGTTATACGGTGTTATAAAAATGAATATTTAAAAATTATGTCAAGATTAAAAGAATAAAACTTTGCGACTTGTTTAGCTGATCCATCTTCAGGTATGGCCATACACTGTTGGTGCTCAAAATTTGGTAGTTTGGATCATCACCATTGCTGATGATCCATTCATCCAAATTATTAATGTCCTGATTGTTTTAAATGTACCACTTACATCTTCATATTTGTCAAAATAATTTTTTTCATTAATGCTTGGTGGTAAAGGCATTTCAAAGAAATGATAACCCCTTAATACATGGGTTGTAAAATAGATGTAACATTTGAAGGTAGAAGTGGAAGGTTTCTCTGTTCTCTTTCTAAGCAATCTGCTGAGTCATGAGTAGATGCATTATGTAATAAAAAAAGAAAGTTCCCATTTTTACCTGTAATCTGCTGGCATTTTTTAATTCCAAGTATGAAATAATTATCATACAAATTTGAAAAAAAAAGTCGTATGTTATCAATGCTTTCTTGTAAAACACTTGAAGATATCAAACACCTTTGATGCATGTAATATTTTTATTTTCTGATCAGGAATTTAATCAGATATCCCAGTTGTTATCACCAACCATAAATATCACATGTTCTTTAAATATTTTTTATCCTGGAGCTAACTCTTCTTTGCAGGAAACTAAACTTTTCTTAGGAAGAGCTTTCTATTCAAGGCCCGTTTCATTGATGTTTACAAACAATATTTATCATAAGTCAAATTCTATTATTTTGTTAAAGATTTTGATACCACCTTGTACTTCCTTTAAAATTTTCACTTCAATTTAGTTTCTCATTAAAATTAATGGCTTTCTCTATTAGAATTGGTCCAAAAATTTGGTCACAAGAATTGTTTTGAAGAAACCATAGAAAACAGCCTAATCCACCTTTTCCTTTGGTACTTTCTTCATTATTTTCCACGAAAGCTGTTTTTTTACTACCTTGTACGAAGTAAAGGAAGTACTGTAATTGCGAAAAATTTAGGTTTTCAGATTTCAATGGAAATGTCTGTTATAACCAACTTTGAATTCATTTTGACTAGTTTTGGTGTGATAGCTGTATACATATGTATGTATCTTGCATAACTCAAAAACAATTAGCCGTAGAATGTTGAGAATTTGGATTTAGGACTGTTGTAACATCTAGTTGTGTACATCACTTTCGATTACAATCGACTGTACCAAAAGTGACCAAAAAAGCCCCAAATCCAAAAAATTTTGATTTTTTTCTTAATTGCAGTAATAAACCCTCATTGAGAGCTTCTCAACAATATATCATAAGTGGTTTTTATTTACAATGGAAACAGAATGTGGTATTCACCACAATGCAAGTGTGGAACTGTCCACTTTATTAATAATTGGAGGACTGTATTTCACTTTCAAATGAAATAAGTTTAAATGAAGTGCAGCAAAAAATGTGTAAATGTAATTTAATAGGTGTACAAGGAAGTAATGTAGTGTCCACACCAGATTTTTTTCTGAGTTCAGACACAATATAGACTATATTGTGTGAAAGATAATAAGACTGTATTGTCTTAAAATACCACTATGAGTAAATTTGGGAAATTTCATTATGATAGTCTTAAAAAATTATGCAATCTACCCTCTGTAAAGAATTGAAACTTAGATAAAGCAAATAATACATTAATGATCGAATTTGTTGACATACTATATATGAACAGCAGAACAAAAACAAACATCATTGCATCACAGTTCATACTACAATTAATGTATATTTTTATCAATTTTTTCAGAAGTTAATTTTACAATTAGTTTAACACAGGCCTAAATTTATATGTTTTGTTCTATACAAATTGCCAAAAGTGAATTAAAAAACTCTTAAGAACAAAGACAGATAAAAATAATTTCCGGCTGAAGCAAAGCTTTATTTGAATAGTATTTCAATTTTTTAAACATATATTAATTTTTTAAAACTGCCTACTGTGGATATATGTAAGCAATCTGGATAGTTCTACTTCCAGGAAATCACCATCCCACTTTATATATTAAATATAATGTATTGTGTACAATAAGTAAACACTGTTTAGTAAAATGAATTCCATATCTAAAAAAATTTACTAGAAATTTGCAATAACTTTTCCATTTGGGAACCTATATAAATCAAGAACTATAATATTATAAATAGTAATGAACAGTATCTTCTGTAGTATTATAAAAACCAGTCAGCACAAGATCAATGTAATTAAGAAAAAAAACAACACGATTTTAAATAAATGAACAATTGTGTTAATAAAATTACATATAAACCTACGAATGAATCATAATTATTATTCAATGAAAAAGATAAACACACAAAAATAGTGATTATGTCTGAATCTAATTACAAGGTCCAAGCCACCTTGCAGTGACAGCATGATATTTGTTAAAACTCAATGCATTTCTGAAGAAATAATTAAACAATGAATTTGTTACAAAACACTACAGTTTGTAACTGAAGTACAAAGCTATTATCAGAGTGGATCAACAAAGTCTTTATGTGTAGTTAATTTTCTCAACCACAAACGGCAATAATCAGTTTTTTTGAAAAATATGGTCTTTCAAAAAGACTACCTTTAGATTGTGCCAAGAGTCCAACAATAAAACAGGGATGAATTTATAACTAGAATTTGTAATAGTGTTAATACTAAAGAAGAAATGTTATAATTTAAAATAGTTTTACACTTGTTTATCTTAAATAATGATTGGACTATATTTAACATGAGTCAATGAAGATGTTAGTTGTGTCAATTTATCAAACAGTTATATCATTAAAAATTTGTATTTTTTTTCTTAAAGATAATTAATTCACTTAAAATTGTGCGTGTAATATTTGTATACTACTTGTGAAGTAAAAAAAAAAAATGCCAAGCCTGACCAGAATTGAACCCGTAAGTTTTAGATAAAAGATGAAGATGCTAAAATTTCTATTTTGGCTAATTACGTATAATATCATTTATATAAAAAAGGCATACATCCAGAAAAAAAATAATTTTTAGTTTTCCAAAAGTTTTTCTAACATTTGGTTGTTTCAAACTCATAACAAAAATCTGTTTTATTATTTTTCTTTTAATGAGCCATCATCAGAATGTAAACAGTTTTTTAACCCGTTATCACAGGGGAAAGGTTAATTCAACTACAACTCTCAAGATATTACCTAATCTTCTAAACTTTTACTGTTAACTAATCAAGATGAAGTGCTTTGCCTTATGCAGTGAGTCGGCTGAAAATGTCTGTAGTCATAGGTAAGCCCTGAACCAGGTGTGCCTATGACAGAAATCTATTTTCTTTTTGTGTTGAGCTTATGTTTAATGAGAGGAGTTGATTTACGCATTGAAGGGGAGAGCATGCTGGACATAATATTACCTGTTGCTCATGTGGAAAGCAGGGTGAAACAGTCTGCAGTCTACTACTAAGTACGGCTACAATGCCATACTAATATAAGGGGTAAATACTTATTATGGTTTGCAGCCATACAAAGGCATTTCTTTTTTTATGTCGGGTTTGATACCATCAGAGAGTACGGATGACTGTGGTTAATTGGACGGCACACACTGCAGAACCTCTTGGACTAAGTGCATGTTCTCTGTTGTTTTTATGTTATGCTTTGAAGGTACAAGAGTCTGCAAGAGTGTGGTAATCTATTCAATTAATCGATTTGAATAGCTTTTATTTTTTCTTAAATGGTAGTTATTACAATGAGAATGAATACATTTATCCCATTGGTAGGTAGGATGATATAAATTAAAAAAAAAAAATATGTTAAGTATTTTTTTATCTATTTAAAAGCTCAAAATCCTATCATTATTTTAGGTGTTTATGGCACACTTAAAGATATATTTGAATTATGTTAATTTTTATAACTTTTTACTAGTGCTGGCAGTTTTATTAAATATCCCATTTCTTCATAAATAGAATTGGAGCATTTTTTATGAAAAAGAAAAGCCAGTACATGCTACAATGCTTTACTGGTTTAATTCTTTTTCAGATGATTATTATTTAAATTTTTTTATGAAACATGTTTCTATTTAGTTGTAATTCAAATTTGTGTTGATTTTTTTTTTTAAACAAAAACTTAAAATTTTAAGATGAAAAAATCCAACAATATACCTTTACAATATAAATAACTGTTAAATAAATAAACATTATTAGATCATGCTGAATACCTATTTGAAACTAACCTATCATCACTGGTTTTATCTTTTTCTCCCAATTTTCATAAATAAAGATTACTCTACCAATCCTATGCTGTTCAATAATTTTTTATGTTAACTACTTTTTTAAAAATTATTTTAATATTTTTTCACATTACAACTGTGCATATTCAGCAAAGTCAGTTTTAAATTTATTCTCAGGATCAAGATAGTGCGTGTATAGCAGCATATTTGTTTGCGCTTGTAGCTACATAGCATGGTAATGCAGTTGTATTATTAAGATGTTCTTAACATCAAATACAATTAATACATAAAAAAAATAAATCCTACCACCTATAAAAATAAAACTGTAATTTAGTTACTGATTAAGAAAAAGGTTCTTGAGAAAATTTAAGGAAATTTATGAATGAAATTTTATTAGCAAATTCAGATGATAATTATTTCATTTGGAAAGGAATAAGTACTTCTATCAGAAGCACCACAATATTCTAAAATTAAAGGAACTTTCTCTACTGTAAAACCTCTTTTAATATGGATAGTTATAGCATGATTTAATGATTAAATAACTAAACCCACTTACCAACAATTTTATATATTTAGTGTAAGTGCTTTCTGAACATAACTATTCCATCAGAGAAACTCAAAATTTGTTTTTAATTTTTTTAAAACTGTAACTTCATAGTCTGCATAAAATGTTTATGTAAATTATATAACAGCGGTCATCATATATTTAAAATTATGTCGAATTACATCCTGTCATTGTAAATGTTTCCAACATCATGATAGATTGGAAATGGAACAGTATAGTCAACTCCCTCTATAGTTATTATTTAGTACCTGTTTTGATAATGATAAATTGTATAAACAGATACTAAATATTAACTATAACAGGAGTTGACCATATCATTCCATTTCAAATTTATTGTAACGGTGGAGAAATTTACAATGACAGGACCGTAAGTCGGCATAATTTTAAACATATGATGATCACTATTATATAATTTACATAAACATTCTACACACAGTTTTAATATAATTAAAAAACAAATTTTGAGTTCCTGATGATGGAATAGTTATGTTCCGAAAGCACTTGGACTAAATATATAAAATTGTTGGTAAGTGGGTTTAATTATATAATCATAACAATGAGCCATGCTTCATAAAATTATTATAAAGCATGATTTAAATAGATTAAAATGAAGTATCCAAAAAAAATATGCAGGTTGCTATCCAGTAGAATTGTTTCTGCACAAAAATGCATGACATTACTGTTAACAGTGAATAATGATGAGGGTTTTCTTTTTTCCTTTTATTGCAGGAGGATCATTACACGCTTAATTCTTCCTGTGGTAGCAAACTAATAAATAACCGTTAATTAAAACATAGTGTCGGGTATACTAATTCTGTAATAGACATTAAACTTAAAAGAAAAAAATGTACACAACTAAACAAAAACACACAATTGTTCATTTTCTTTATAATGAAAACTAAAAACATGAATTCAATTAAACAAAAAAAAAATAATAATAAAAATACTCAAACCACCGACAAGTGAAAATATAGGAAAAATTTATAACACCAAATAGATAAGAAAAATTATAGATATCAATTTTTGTTTCAGAACTTCAAGTAACATAAAAAATGTTTTAACAACCAAATAAGTAAGTAATTAATTAAAGCCACAACACCCTTAATTACATGCTATTTACAAAGATAAAAAAATTAAATAAAAAACACCAAAAATAAATTTTTAATTAGTTCGTCAAATATGCTTTCAAGACTCTCATTATATACAGCTACAAAAATACACACATAAAACATTAATATTATATCAAAGAAACACTGTAACTTGTAATTCATATTTTATTTATTATTTTAAAACCATAAAAAAGCATTTTATTAAAAAAATAAAAATTAACTTAAAAAAATAAATAATCTTTGTTTTATCATATATTTTATTTATTAAATATGCTTTTAATATACAAAAAAAAAAAATTTAATCTTTAATGAATTATATAACTGACACACTAGAACGTAATACAAAATAGAAATTCTTTATATTAAACAAATCTTATCAACGTGCTTCTAATACGACCTAAAGTAACAAAAAAATAATTAAGAAATGAAAATAATAATCAAGTAAATATATATAAATACTTAGTAAACTATGGTTAAAATTTTTTTTAAATTTAGATAGAATGTTCTTTATTGGTAAAAAAAATACATTAATGAAACTTAAGGAATCCATTTTTTAGAATAGTTATAATTTTCTAGTTTAATCTGACCAGAAATGATAAATACAGCAAAACCCCATTAATAGGATTTTTTTTTTTAATTTCAACAAAAAACCATTGATTGAATAACTCTAAATATCAGTCATGTGGAAGGTTTTCAATAAATTTTTTAAAAAACAGTGAACATAATGGTAGTTTAAAATTCTAATTTATTCCAGATTATAATTTCTCGAACAGGCTTAAGATTCCCATAAAGTTTAATAGTCAGTTGCATATAATTCAGTGACTATTTCTGAGATACTGCTATTTATGTACTGAATATAAAAAGAAGGTAGTAGTTACAACTCAAACAAGTTTTTCTGGATAATGTAAATTCTGTCTTTTAAAAAGGATAATTTTTAAAACTTTTATCTGCTGTTTGAAAGAAACATGTTAACACAGAACAGTTTCTAACTGAAAGAATAAGAAGTCTTATAAATACCGATAATCAATTACTGGTAATAATATCAAAGAAATATGATGACCCTGAATATATCAAAATTGCCACCAAAATGATTCGATCATAGAGTTCCCATTTTTAAAAATCTAATAAGATTTCATAAAAAAAAATCTGTTACTTCTGGGTAATTGTATTACACTAAATTTTTTAATTTCTTAATGGTTCTCTTTTTTTAGTATTTTAATAAAGATGTGATTTATAGAAATAGTTTTCTTAATCTGGATTAAACCAACTGAAAAACAAGAAAACACTCAAAAGCTCTTATAGACTAAATCACTTATATCTAAAACTAGACAGCAATTTCAATCAATTATTAAATGATTCTTTCTAATTGCTAATGAGTAAATGGTATAAAAAAATAAATAAAAATGAAGCTGTTGACAAAAAAGAATGAACTGCTTTAGAGAACTACACTCTAAAGTAAAATTAGCTTAAAAGATTAAAATTTCCACAGCTTGGACTGACCACCATTACTTATTTAATGTCTTCTGCTAATATAAGATAAAATATATTTTCAAATATTTTGAAGTATGAATTAATCATTAATACATCCCTCTCTTGAATAAAATAAAACAGGCAGGGAATAACAGTTTAACGTTCTTGTGATAGAATATGAAAAAAAAAAATTTAAAAACCTGTTAAATATTATTCTCCCATAAATATTCAACAACTAAGTTGTTGGCCTTCTAGTTTGTAGGATGAAAGAATTATTGGTGACATATCTATTATTGTATGTACTTCTTTTCTTGAGAAAAGTAGATAAAATTTATGCATGAAACCGGAATGGAAATAGATGCTACCATTTTTTAATTTAAAATTAATCTCTAATGATTAAGTAAAATTTTATATCTGCTGTAAAAGTATTCACACTGTTAGGATGCTCTACCAACATTAACATACATATCATTTTATGTAACGGTTTATTGATCTAACTGGGTAAAAGTTAATCTGGATACTTACTGCAGGAAAATTAATTTTATTAATGATAGTTTAAGAGGTTTTATAAGAGAAATCATCAGCAAAATATAAAAGAATTGATAAAAAGTTTAACCAATGTAGCAAAACTACCTTACTGCATAATAAAGCATGAACAAAAGTTAAATATATTCCAAACTAAATAAAAATGTTTAAAAACATTATAACTTTAATTTCAGCTACATAAAAAAATATGGTATCCATACTCATTAATGTTAAGAATAAAACTAAACTTTTAAAAAGCATGTAGTTATAAATTATATTGTAAAGAAAAAATTACAATTTTGGATAAAACTTATAAAAACTCTTTTCAAGGAAGTTTCCTGTCACAAGAACAGAAAATTATCATCTTTTCTCTTTTATTTTGTTTGTGAGTGGGGCTATCTCATTTAGTCACAATTCATGCTATTTTTTTTTTAAAAATAAATCTTATCTTTTTCAACATTACACTGCGAGCAGGAAATTCCTTTACATTGCAACAAATCCAGTTTAATTAGGCTGTACTGCTACCAATTCTCACCAGTAATATCGCTCACTACTGCTGGAAAAGGTGAGGAGGATAAGCCATGGTAAGGATCGTCCGGTGTTTTCATTCATGGTGGGATAATCTTAGTCATAGTTGAGTGTGCAACAATGGCAGATACAAGTGTACTGTCACTTTTGAAGAGCGTTTGTTAGCTTATGTTCCAATCCATGAATGAAAACACGCTGGTAAAACATCAGAGAACACAATGAATAACTTCTTTGTGCATTTTGGGAAATTGTCACCATCATGGCAAATGTTATGATATGGGCAAAGGTTTCTGCAATATGAAGTGTTCTTGAAGCGCCACTATTGCATGAACGATTTCTGGGAGCAAATGATAAAAAGAACGTTATGTTCTCAGAAGAGTATGGGATTTATTGAAACTCTCATAACCGAAATATTTTTTTTGTGATAAAGGCAATACTCACTTTTTTTAGGAAATTGAACATCAACTTCATTTTACCTTTTAAGCTGGGATGATAGCTGACATCCACTTTGTCCTTATTTTTTCAATGGTAGAATTAATCAACAATTATCTGAGAATGACTGATTAATAGTTGGTTCCAGAATTAAAGGCAAAAGGGATAGCTACTCATTACATTTCAGAAAAATGATGCTTCAGCGCATTCTACTTTGAATGTCCGCAGATGCAATGAAATTTTTCCAAATCGAATGTGGGTCAGAAAAACGCAGATACGTCAACAAGCAGCTCCAAGATGCTGTTCAGTCAGCATTTGAAATGATCACCCTTGATATGCTATTCTGAATAAACAACCAGACATGGAGGCGTATACAGTTGTGCTCAGAATATGATGGAACCACACAAATGTTTTAGATGCATAGAAGGTAACCTATCCTAATAATTTCATACTTAGCATAAAGGGACTTTCTGACCATCCTACACATGTGTGCTTAGATTGTGTCAATAAAATTGAAGGTTACAACTGTTTAGGTTTTTTTTACAGTTGTACATTGTATAATTTTGATTGGGACTGCCTGAAACAGTACTTCTTTTGATCAAGTTTCCTTATATTTTTGTACACAAGCAGAAATATTTATTTTGTAAGTACTACATAATTTTTTAATAATTACCGTCATATTATTTTTTAAATATTTCTTCATTATACCCTGAAGATGATTGTTTAAATCCATACAACCATCTAGTTTTGACAGAAGTAACTTTATTTGTAAAAAGTATTCGAGTGGTTTCTTATTTTTCAATTAAATTCAATAACTGTTAAGCACAGCTCTTTATATATAATAAAATAATTTAACATGTAATTGATAAAGCTTTTTAATCCAATCCTTTAATAGTAACTACTTATAACAAAAGGATTTTTAGAATGTAAAAGTTCTAGAGGAACACAAAGATTATTACATACAAAATAAATATTTTAAGAGTGGATGTAATAAATATGTTGAGATTAAAAGATTAATAGTAAAAAACAGACAATAAAATTGTATTAAGGCCAAATCCAAAAGCACAAAGGGAGAATACAGACAATACCATATGTAATATCATCTGAAACAAGTTTGGTAGAAAAAAGGAAGATTAATTTATATGAAATATATTACAAAATTACAATTGGATGAAATATAAAGTAGGAATAATATCAAATGAAAAAAAATCCAGAAAAAAATTTAATTAAAAAAGAAGCCCGTTTTCAATTTTGAATTAAATGCTAATGAAAATATTTATACTTTATAACCATGTGCTCTAAAATGTATGCATTAATTCATTTGACCTGACTTCATTTAACTAGATTAATGAGGTTTTACTATATATAGTTAAATAAAAACAATGATTTAATTTCATCAAAAGAAAAATAACTGTTTGCTTTTAAACAATGATTAATTAATTCTAAAAAATAATAATAAAAAAAAAACTGGCAATAATTCAGGCACAGAGAAACAAAAATACAATCACAGCCTGCCTCAACTCTGTCTAAAGTTGAGATAAACAATACTTTTTATATAAAAAGAACATGGATATTATCAATTCTTGAAGAAAAATATCTCATTATCAAACAATAAATTCATTCAGAATCTTTTAAAAATAAATCAAACAAAACAATTGACCAATTGTATTTACGATATTATAAAGGTAAAAATTAAAAAATCAAATAATAACAACCACACATGCATAATAATAACAAAAATTTAATTAATAATTAAGACATTCCTAAATGTAATATGACTGACCTGATGTGACATCGGTCCTGGTCCAGGATACGGCGGAGGTGGACCAGGATAAGGAGGTGGTGGAGGTGGCGGTGGAGGTGGTGGTGCCAATCGTGGTTGTCCAGGAGGTGACAGCGGTGTACTGGCTCCTAACAATTGGCCCACTGCCATCCTCGGTGCAGCTAGCCTCTGTAACTGCTGTATCCTTTGCTGCTGCTGTTGCTGTTGCAATGATACGACTCCTTCAAACAAGAAATTTTATCGATACCTTTGTTACTACACATTTAAATACACAAAAGTAGATAAACAATCGTAAATAATGTGAACTAAATTAAGAAATTCTCATAGACCCAGGCAAAATAAATATAATAACTGCATACCATTTACAAAAGATAGTATAAAAAAGATGGAACCAACAGTTTTATTTATTTTATTGTTTCATCAGCTACAGAATAATAATAAACAGACTACAGGTCATTTA
>JAAAKQ030381790.1:0-25480 GCA_010016005.3 Zanna intricata
TTAAAGACATGTTAGGGCCCTTTACACCCTAACATATGACGAGCCTTACGGTGATTATTGATTAATTTAAAAATGTGGGGCTAATGACCACAGCAGTCGATGCCTATATAAAACAAAAAAAAAGAAAAGAATATTAGTTATTCAGCCAACAAGAATGAATGTGCAATTCAAAATTTGTGGGAGTTTCTCTGTAGTTCAGTAATTTATTGGCAGCACGCTTTTTTTACAAGCAGAAACACAGTTTATTTGACAACAAATGCATAAGGCCCTTTCACATAAGCCAAAGTATTGAATTTAGTTACAGGAAAACAGTTCTATTGTTTGGTTTGGTTGGGGTGAATATTGTTATTCTTTTAAAAATAAGCAAGTAACTATTTTTTTCAAATCCATGAAAACAACTTCAGCGCCTACTTCTATGACCAAATTTTAATAACATAAGGAAATATTAAATATTAAACCATATTTTCCTCTACATTTCCCTTCTGTACTGGGAGATATATTATTTTTCATCTATCCACATTTATCTTTTTGTCATAGTAACACCTTTGTACCCCTTTTCCAACCAAGGCCACTTACAACCATAACTTACAACTTTCAACTATCAAATTTACCAATTTGTGGAAGTGCGATCGCAGTGCCTTCCTCTGACACCGAAAGTTATTTTTTTCTATTTTACCCTCCGAAACCACTGTAAGGTATTACTTCAGAGGATTAGTGAGGATGATATATATATATGAATGTAAATAAAGTGTAATCTTGTACAGTCTTAGGTTGACCATTCCTGTGATGTGTAGTTAATTGAAAACTAACCACAAGAAGACTAGCATCCATGATCTAGCATTCAAACCTCTATTAAAGTAACTAACTGCCTTCAGTAGAATTTGAACCTTAGAAATATTGAGGCTTCCAGAGGTTAAAAAAAAAAAAAATATGAACTCTCAGTAGTCTCTGTCCAGGATGCTACCAATGTGAATGCCACAAGTGACATTCCTTTCAGTGTAACTATTAGTAAAACTAACAAAACACATTTGTAATCTCAAGCAAGACTGAAAACTATAGTTGTCAAAGGAACTGAATTACTTACCTACTCAAAAGGTAAAATGAGTTCACATGCAACACAAATGCAGAAAAACAATAAAGCAAATCAAAATACAAAAATAAAACTAATAAAAAAAAAATCAAAATAATATAACATTAACAAAACAAAAACAACACTAACAAGAAGTTGTAACAAAATAAAGTACGCAGCAACAAGACTAAGCATCATCTTAAATTGCCTCCGCAATCTGTTCCCTAGCCAAATAGTATAGATGTTCTGCAAACACTGACCATTCAGCCCAGTCCTCCCAGTTTTGACTGATGTCAAGTGTTCCTCTTACACTATACAGTCAACAAATTACTGTGGTGCACTCATACAAGATATGGAAGGTATCATCCTGCTCCCCCACACTGCAGGCAAAGACCCGAATATATCAGGCCAAACCCAGTCTACCTCTGAAGACCCTGTGACTGGTAAGAAACTGAGTTACATACTTATTAGGGGAAATGCATGAGGTGCCTCGCAAGCTTCTATTGTCTGGGAAGAAATTGTTTGTATACATCACCCTTCACAATATTTTCATCTCTTCTAGCCTTCCATATATCATAATCATGTTGCTCGATGTTCCGAATCTTTTCGTATGAGTCAACTCACCCAACTTCCTAGAAAAATACCGCTCCTGTCTCTGAAGAGTTAGAGTATCAAGAGAAAGACTAAAAATTTAGTTTTCTCAGGTGAAAAGGTGAAGCCGGTAACCCTGGACCAAACTTCAAGGCGAGTTATTGTGTTCAGTAGTAGTCTCTCTGCTGTGGCTTTGATCAGGATGTATTATATATATACATCCCAACCCCCATAGGGGAAGACACTCACCAAGTGACGATTCCGGTCGCCACACCACCCCTCCCGTTCCTAGCCTTGAGGGGCTTACCGGGAGTCGTCTTATTGACCCTCTTACTGATTACATTTCTCAGTAATCAGCACGAACTCGGTCGGGATGCCCCAGATGCAAATGCCGTGGTCGACATTTAGCATCAGAGAGTAAGATACCTCAGCAGCAATCGCCCTCGCCGTAGGCTTAAGTAGCCCTAAAACTATAAAACCGCAGTGCGGAAGCACAAAACCTCGCGCCTACTCTAAATCAATCTAACTACCTATGTGACTTTGAATGCCATATACACAACGATCAAATCGATTGGAGATCAAATCCCCACTCAAAACGCTGCTCGCAGCATCGAAATTTTGAGCTATAAAAACATTACACATGCATTCACAAAGGGTCAGAACGGAGGCTAATACCTCCCAAAGAACCACGTTCACGTGAAATTCTCTTCTCGCCACATCTTAACCCACATCAGATCCAACACCACCAAGGTCGACCGCACAAACGAGCCCCGGCGATGCCAAGCCTGATATTCCTACCGACGCTCCAGCAAAGCAGCGCAATCCTAAAAGGCAGTCACTGCCCTGCCAGAGCTATGCCACAATGCAAACTCAGTGTTAAGAAAGCAAAATCATCATCAAGTAATATACATGAAACTAGCGACTGTACACATTTAGTAACATTGTTGATGACTATAGAAATTAGGGTAACATTTAAAACACTTCTTTGATGCACTCCATTCTCCAAGATGACGCTACCCGATAAAGAATCTCCAACCAGAACACGGAAATTTCGGTCATTCAAGAAACCCCTAATAAATGTAAGTATATTGCCCTTGATTCTCCATTCTTTGAAGAATACCACGTCGCCAGGCACATACACTTACACATAGGCTTTTCTAATGTCAAAAAGGTAGCGATGAGGCGCTGACGGAGAAGGAAAGCGTTTTAGATAACCGATTCCGATGACATTAAATGGTCAATGGAATACCCTTCTTGTCAGAGACCGCACTGCTCTGGAGATAAAAGGCCATGTCTCTCCAAATTTCATGTAAGTCTGCGATTCACCATTTTCTCGATTACTTTGCATAACACACTTGTCAAGGAAACAGGGCGGTAGCTTGAGGGGCTTGCTTTATCTTTATCAGGTTTAAGTACTGGTTCGACAGTGGGTTCTGATCAGACTAAAGGGAAAACTTGGGAGAAGAATAAATTATTATAGATACTCAATAGGTGTTGTAGCGCCGAATTAGGGAGATGTGAGAGCATACTCAAACGAATGTTATCAGGTCCAGGGGAGGTGTCACGTGAGTTAGTGAGTGCGTGTGACAACTCGCTGAATGAAAATGGAATGTTTAATCACCGACCGAACCACCAAGTTTAAAGATAATATTTACATCTGTAATTAGTACCTCTGAAATTCGGCACAGTATGTTATAGTGAAAGACACCGAATCGAAAGTCTGCCAAGTTATTTGCCACTGCAGAAGGTGTAAGGAGATTTCCTTCATGAAAGAATCCGAGAATAGATTGTTTCGGTGATCCGAAAATTGCATTGATCTTTTTCCACACAGTAGAGGTGGGAGTAGTTCATGAGATACAGTGTTCATGTATTTCTTTCAGGACTTCCTCTTAGCATCCAAGAATATTCGAGGCTACCGCTCTAGCTCTACGATATAAATTCAGATATTTAGTGGTAGGCCTGCGGTTAAATTAACGTAGTGCCTGCCATCGATTTCTAATAGCTTTCTGGCAATCATCATTCCACCAAGTAGTGGAAAGATGTTAGCGGGATATATCTATTAGCATTCTCTAGTATCGTAGACGTAAAAGATGAAAGTTGAACAATGACGTCAGCACCATCGTCATACTGGGATGGGAACGCTTTATGGTAACCGTTACAATCCGCTTTATCGACAATTCACCTCTGTGGTCTTTTCTTCACCTCGCGGTCGGTACCAAAAGCAAATAATAATTGGCTAGTGGTCACTGCCATGAAAGTCATCACAAACTGACCAGTTAAGACGATGTAGTAAAATCGGTGAGCACATCAACAGGTCAATGTTCGGCAACGAATCGGATGATAAGTACATGAACGTGTGTGACCTATCATTTAGTAGACAAAGGTGTCTTGTCTCACTGTGTTTATCATATTTCCTCGGGAAGAACAGAAAGATGTGCCCCTGGAAATTTATGGGTATTATAATATGGTGGTAAGTCTCCTACTATTAACGACGGCGATGGGATTTGGTCGAATAGATTTGCTATTTCTAGAGAACTGAACTCAGAGTTCGGTGAGAGATACAACAAATTGCAGGTATTCAATTTGAAGGGGATAGAGAACTTCACAGCGAAAGTAAGAATAAGAGAACCTAGTGGTATTCTTGTAGCCGACACCTCATTCCGCATAAAAATGGCAACTCTTCCACTCTCTCGACTGTCTACTATACAATCGTGTCTCTCAACAGAAATATCCTCTGTGTGTTACTGCATCTTCTCGTAAAAAGTTTGTTTCCTGGAAGCGCATTATCAGTGGTTCATGCGCATGGATCAATATTCTAACATCTTCAATGCGGAATCTATGACCTCTAACGTTCTATTGAATAATGTTCATAAATAGTTACATATATAGGTACCGAATTAAAGGAAATTATGCAATTTGTTGTGATCCGGTTTTTGTTTTTCAAATTTTTAATTTTTAGAAAATCCGATGCCCTGGGATCGTATTACCTCTACCATATTCTCCACCAAACGCGGTGTCGGAAGAGGAGAGTTTGAGGGATGGGAAGTCGTAGGTGACATCCCAGATAGGGTGGTTATGAGGGCTTCTTTAACAAGGAGCTTATTTGATGGCTTACTGCCAGCAGTATTTACCCCTAGGATTGCCTCTCTTTTTTGAAAGTTGGGCAATCACGAGATTGAGCTGAACGCGCTCCCCCACAGTTAACACACTTTTCTTTTCTTAGCAGTTGGTGTCTTACTCTTCTTTAGCACATCGAGAGTAAATCACAGTGTTTGAATAAGAAGTAGTAGTATGGCCATACCCTCGGCATTGGAAACATCGTCGTGGGTTGGGGATGAAAGGTCGCATCCAAACCGACAGTTAACCCACTTTTATCTTTTTTTGAGATAGCGGAAGATTAAAAGTTAAAATTAGGGAAGGTGTAGGTTCTTCCACTCCGTTATCTCATTTCTTTATTCGTTTCACCTCCACAACTTTCCTCAAGGATCGGAATCTAGCTCGTCGATCAAGTCCTTCCAAGCTCTTCGTTTGGAAAGTTTAATCTGCTCCCGGAGCCTTCTGTAATCTTCAACCGTTTGTACAGGTGGATCCCTGCCTTCTCTCCTTGTTCGAAAAAGCACCCTCCTCTTTCTCTGTGTCTCTCTTCGCAAGGCGGAAATCTTCTCGTTCCACCAGTATACCGGGCGTCTCCTGCCAATCGGCACCTCTCCCCAAGAGCGGCCATTAGTCGTTCCGGGCTAGGGGGCTGCACGTGTTGTAATTCTTCTTGACGTGATCGACGATGGGCATGGCGACCTCCGCGCCAGGCTTCCACAGTCTATGTCTTTTATGTCTTCGCCTGTTGGCATCCACTTGGAAAGTGATAGCCAGATGGTCGCTTCCAATTCCTCTTCCAGTATCTGCCACGCGGTGACTGTTAGCCAAATCCTTCATCGTGCTGGTGACATCCAAGACTGGTCCTTCCCCCCTGCCGATGAACATTGAGAGACGTGGCGTATTTAGTACCAGTAAGCCCAATGACGACAGAGAAAAAGCCAGCTCATAGCCCCGAACCGTAGATCGAAGACCTCCTAACTCTTGACTCTCCGCATTCAAGTCGCCAATTAGAAGTACCGGCTTCCTGGAACCGCGATGACATCCTCGACCTCTTTTAGTTTTTCAACAAAGTCTTCCAGGCTGCAGTTCGGGGAGATGTAGATAGATATGACAGTTCGACAGCTCGATGATAACAAGTCCCTTTCTTTTGACAGAGCCCACTATGGCGAGGTTGCCAGACACTGCCGATCGCCGCATCCCCGTCTTCGTCGACCAAACGTGGGCCAGAAGAGGCTAACCTCCGGTTACTGCCCGTCCTGTGGATCTGCCCGCCGTCTAGGCACTTGGTTGGAGCGGTGCAGTCGATCTTCCTACGACCTGTTCCTCCACTATTGTAATAATAATTTTTTCAGAGATAGGATTTATTATTCCTATTTCTAAAATAGAATTCAAAAGATTTTTCATTGAAATAATAAAACTCTATCTGTTGTAGATGTCTCAGCAGCAACAAGAGTTATTCGATTTGCTAGCTGACGAAGACATATAATGATGATAGAAGATTTAGCTCGAACTGCAATGGATGATTACGGTCAGATACCGTCAAATTCAGGGGTTGGTTGTCAGCCAGTAGCGACCGCTAATCCGCCGGTAACACGACCCGCGATTGTTGATGGGCAGGTTCCATCAGCCTCGAGGGTTGCCCGCTAGGCAGTAGCGACCGCTAATCAACCGGTAACACGACCCGCGATCGTTGATGGACAGATTCCATCAACCTCAGGGGTTGGTCGCCTACCAAAAGCATCACTTAATCCGCAGGTAACATGACCGGCGATCGTTGATGGACACATTCCATCAACCTTTGGGGGTGGTCGTCGGCTTGCAACGGTAGCCTCTCGTCGTAAAGTTAATAAAAATCAAAAAGCGGCTCCGTCTACATCGGTAGACGAGACAAATAAGTTTAACTTGTCGGATATTCTTATTAAATTCTATACTTTGGGGTTGCTCTGTATAAACGATTGGGAAGAGGCGTTTGCTAGACTCGATAAAAGAAATTTACTATCAAATCAAATTTCATTAGTAAATGTATTAACGTTACCTTTGACAACGATAAAATCTAAATGGCAAGTATCTACTTCCTTAGATGACAACCAGAGGGGGGAAATGAATGAAAACTGTCGTACCTTGCCGATATCTTTCCTCTTAGATAGCATAAAACATATCCCGGCAGCGGAAGAGAAACAATTCGACGAAGCCGATGTAGATCTACTGTGGTTTATTATAAAGCCGCAGAAAGGAACCAAACGGACCTTGAAAGAGGATGATTCCCCTTACTCGGGGAAGAGGATGAAAAAAGATTTCCTCAGTCGTATGAACAATATATTCGCGTTTTATTAGATGAAACGCAAATTGATCTAACGACACCACTTACCGCGGGTGATTAGTTAAAATTGAATTATTTAAAACCGCTGATATTGAAGGTAAAGATTGGAAAGAACGGTAGTGGAAGGCTCTTAACCGTGCTGTTTTTGTCGTTAACGAGGGAAGTTCAGTTCTTGTTACATTCGATGACTTGATATTGCAGGCCATTGAAAAAGTAAAAAATCACGACGGTGCTAAAAGAATCGTAAGGAAGATAGCAAACGTGAAGCCGTTTTCTGAGTGAACCTCATCTGGATGTCTGTACTGTAGTGGTAGTATAGTTGTAATTTTTAATTAAAATTATTTTCGGTTTTTAGACATGGCAAATTCAAATAGATGCAAGCGTAACCGATTAATGCAAATAGGAAGCACAGACCGATTGATAGAAAATGCTTTTACTCGCAATCTCCAAACGTATTATTATAAAAATACTGAGAGTGATGCAAAAGATATTTGGAATTTTTTAGAGAATTTAAAAAGTGGTATGATTGAATTATTGTCTGAAGTAGTAACAGTGGTAGGACCAATTAAATTTAATGTACTACTAGAGTGTACATACGGTAAAGAGTTATTAAATGAGACCAAAGATATCTGTTTTAAGACAAAAAACGTGGAGTTGCTCAATATATATAGCGTAGCAGAACTTATCGATAATCCTATTTGGCGAATTATTGATGAAGAAGCTGCTTTTGAGGGGAAAGCGAGCGGGTGGACCCTGGTGTTTATCGATGGTATTCTGATAAGAATTAATAAATACCAATCTTTGCGTAGTACTTCGTATCTCCAATTACTAAAAGAAATATATAGGCGAAAGCCGGTTATAAATATTAAAAAAAATGATGATTACTGCTTTAAATGGACTATTATTTGTAAATACGTGGAAGGTTCGCATCGGGAAAGGGTAGACGAAAGATATAGAAGACTGATGAATCGTCACGACTTTAGTATGATAAGTTTTCCTACATTATTACGTGAAATACATTATTTTGAAAAGAAAAATAACGTTTCCGTCAAAGTTTATTCGTTAGACGATCAGAAACAAGTTTTTCCTGTTAAGGTTTGTGACAGTGAGTTGGAAGACCATTTTGATTTGCTTTTGTTAATGCAGAATGATACTAGTCATTGTTATATATCAGATTTTTCCCGTGTAGTTTCCAGCCAACTGAGTAAACAGTCATAAAATAGTAATTTGTAAGCGTTGTTTTATGCATTACAGATATGATTCTGAAAGCGAACGCAAGATGACAACTCACTTCGAATTATGTAAAAAAACAGAATTCGTTAGAGCTGTAGTTCCTGAGGCAGAAAATGGATTAGCACCGATTTTAAAATTAAAAAATTATCACCATAAATTTCCTGCTCCTATTATAGTTTATGCGAACTTTGAATCTATTTTAAAACCGGTCCATACCTGTTCACCATCACCAAAATGTTCGTTCACTGCAGAATCCGAATTATATATTCCATTGAGTTACTATCTGTATTGTGTATTCGATGAAACTGTACCATCTGCAATTAAAGATCTAGTCCCCAATCCGCTTATCCTTTATAGAGGTCCGAATATGGCTGAGAGGTTAATGAAATGTCTTATAGACATAGTTAAAAAAATAGCCCGTGCAATTGATAGAAATATTCCTCTTATTATGACAGATGAAGATATGAACGCTTTTCAGTCTGCTAGATCTTGTCAAATGTGTGAAAAAGAATTTACACGTGACTTACCACCGCAGCGCGACCACTGTCACATTACCGTAGATATCGTACTGCATTATGTCGCAAATGAAATATGTTGAAACAAGATCGCATAAAATTCCTGTATTCACTCATAATTCGTCTAATTATGATTCGCACTTTATTATCAGACAGCTAGGTTACGATACAAAAAATATTTATGCTATACCAAACTCTAGAAAAATTTATCTCGTTTTCAAAAAAAATATCAAAAAACTGTCCATTCAATTCGCGGATTTGTTTCGATTTATTTGTTTCGGATTTTTTGTTTCGGATAGTGTTGATGTTCTGGTTTCAAATCTACCCGTATGTAAATTGAATCATATCAGGAAATACTTTTCTGAAAATGAACTCCCGTTAGTAACGCGCAAAGGTGTGTATTCTTATGAATATACCAGCTCTTGGTCTGTGTTAGACGAAACAGAGCTACCACCTAAAAAAAAGTTTTATAGCAGTCTAACCGGCTCGAGTATAGATGATAAAGATTATACTCATGCAAAAACTATGTGGTTTTATTTTAAATCCCAACACGATAACGGCGTCTTCACCCTTGAAGACTATAATGATCTATATCTTAAATGCGATGTTTTGTTGTTAGCTGACGTATTTGAAAATTTTAGATCCTTGTGTCTTACGGAATATGGACTGGATTGCGCACTTTATCTTACCGCATCAGGTTTTTCGTTTGAAGCTATGTTTAATAAAACGAAACTAAATCTTGAATTGCTGTCCGATTATGATGATTCTTTTCTTAGAGAAAGGAATTCGAGGCGGAATTTCGATGTGCGTTACGAAATACGCTTCTGCAAATATCCTTATGTAAAAGACGGTTTCGATTCTCACTCCCCTCAGAAGTATCTTACCTATATCGATGCCAATAATTTATACGGTTGGGCAATGAGTAGGTAACTTTCAAAATTTTTTTGTGGGACGGCGATGATTTAAAAGATATTATCCTAAAAGACGTGTGTAGTATTCCTGTAGAATCAAGAATAGGATTCATTTTTGAGGTCGGCGTTGAATACCCTGAGAGCCTGCAATTAGATCACAACGAGTTACCACTCCTCCCAGAGAATAAACCACCATCTTTTTCTAAACAATGCAAATTACTAGCTACTTTAGAGTCGAAGAAAAATTATATTTGTCATTATGAAGTCTTGAAACAAGCAGTTTGTCACGGTTTAAAAGTAATTAAAGTGCACAGAGTTCTCCAGTTTGAACAAGCAAAATGGTTGAAACAATACATTGATCTAAATACGGCTAATAGGCAGGCTGCATCGAATGATTTCGAAAAAGATTTTTTTTAAGTTAATGAACAATGCGGTATTTGGAAAATGTATGGAAAACGTAAGAAAACGAATAAATTTCGATTTAGTTTCGTGTCCGCGTCGTCTTTCCAAACTTATATGTAAACCTACATTCTTAGACAGGATAATTTACGATGAAAATTTATGCGCTGTACAGTGTTCAAGAGAGAAAATATATTTTGATAAACCGATTTACGTAGGTTTAGCCGTCTTAGATTTAAGCAAAACACTAATGTATCAATTTCATTCCGATGTTATAAAATTAAAATATAGCTCACACGTTAAATTATTATATATGGATACAGACAGTTTTTTTTTATCAAATTGAAACTTGATTTTTATCGTGACATGCAAAACGGAAATTTTATTCAGTATTTTGACACCTCAGATTATCCGATAAATCACCCTTGTCATTCACTTGCTAATAAAAAGTTTCTTGGTGAATTCAAGGATGAATGTAAAAGCGTACCGATTGTAGAATTCATAGGTTTAAGAGCGAAACTCTATACATTTAGAACGGTGGCTGGAAAAGTAGAAAAGAAAGCAAAAGGCGTTAAGAAAAATGTTGTTAAAAACGAAATTACTTTAGATGATTATAAAGCCTGTTTGAAAGAGCCTGCGTCAACTTTTTATCGTAAGATGAAAATGTTTCGATCTAAAAAACATATTCATACGGTTAAGGTAAATAAATATGCGTTATGTAATTATGACGATAAAAGAATTGCAATGCATGAAATTAATACAATTGCTTACGGGCATAAAAATCAGCCATTGGAATTGTGCAACCTATTTGAAATGACATGCTAAAAAAATTGTAATTTGTTAAATGTTTCGTTCATAACATCTATTTTGTTTCTTTTCAGTTTATAATGTTTTATTTTAAATCGAATTATAGTGTAACAAGACAGGAGAGCTTTTTCACTAGTAGCATATTCAAGTTTAGCAGTGGTCAAAAACATTATAAACGGGAAAGTATATCTTGATGATGAGTTAGAACATCTATTTTTATTATTAGATATAAGTAAATTGAAGTTTAATGTAAACTATTGTGCAGAATACGATATTAAAAAGGATCCAAATCCGACCATGTGTTTAGATTGTCTGACTAAAATATTTTAAAATTTTTCTACTTTCACTATTATAGATGTAGCAGACTATTACTTTTGTGACGACCCCGCAGAGCTATTTAGCAACGAAAAATGTGTTGTGTTTAAGTTGTCATCAACTGATAAATTCATTAATATTATATCAATTTTGCTTAATTCAAGACATGTAAATTCGGTTAACGTATATTTCATTAGCATTCATTTTGACGAGTGGTTTAATTATATATCAAGTGATTCAAATAAACAGGTAGTTTATTCAGGTTACGATTGAAAACAGTTATTTTGTAATCAATAAAACGTTTTCGCCCTGTAGGCTGAGGTCATTATATAGAATACATCTACGGTAACTCCTGCCTGTCGTAGAAGGCGACTAAAAGGGGTGACAAACTCTTCCATTATGCAGCCTATATAAAAATGTTCCTACCCTGTAAACTGGGCAATATATAGAATATGTCTACTTATATAATTTATAATTAATACTGTTTAAGTTACTAAATTTTTTGTTAATTTTTTAACAAAATATATTGTATAAAATTGTTTGTAGTTATGGAAATAATATCAAAGACGCTAGAAACCGAAAAGTTGGTAAAGGTAGAAACGTACTGCTTTAATAATCCTTCCATATTCTTAGATAGAAAACAACTTAGATCACTTGTTCAAGAGTGTACTGAATTTGCTAACTGGTTTTTTATAAGTAAATTTTTAACAAGCATTAAAATTTTATGGGATGAATTTTCATCTTGCAATCGTTTGGTTGATCTGTATATTTTAAATGCCATTTTTGAATTTTTTCAAATGAAAGAATTTTTTCTTAAATGTTACGCTGTATGATGTGTGTAGTTGTAAAAAAGTAAAATTTATCTAAATTGAAAACAAAGATACAGTTGTTAATATTTGTCAAATTATGTTTTCAAACGTAGATTGGTTTATAGAGGCGCGGTTAAGTATTAATAACAAACGTTTTGAAAGATCAAAATTTATTAAAATTTTAGATAGGTTACCCGTTTCCTCAAAAAATGATGATTGTTTCATTTGTTATGATATTGTTTATGAAATTGCAAAAAAATATTTAAAAAGAGACCAAATTTAACGATTAATAATATCATCTATAATGTAAATCAAAAATTATAATTGTGTATCATTCAAAATTACCTATTTTTAATTTAAATAACTTATTACTTTGTTATAAATTATGTTATTTCATTGTATTTATTTTTTAGAAATAAAGTTAAAACTATATTTTGTTCAAATATATTTTATTTTTAATTTATATATATATATCTCATTGAATTTTATTGTTTAAAAAATAAGATTAAAACTATATTCGCTTTGTTATATTGGTTTCTTTTAAAAATGTATTCTTAATTTATATATATATATATATCTCATTGAATTTTATTGTTTAAAAAATAAAATTAAAACTATATTCGCTTTGTTATATTGGTTTCTTTTAAAAATGTATTCTTAATTTATATATATATATATATATATATATATCATTGCATTTTATTGCTTAAAAAAAGTTAATATATTGGTTTCTTTTTAAAAAAATGTATTTAAAAAAAGCTAAATAATATATATATTGAAATAAATAAATATGAATATTATGTTAAAATGGTGTCTTTTTTGTCTGTTATTTTTATTTTTTAAGTATTACAATCATAACATGCTCAGAATAATATGAACAAAAAAATCATCAGTTAAATTTTGTTTTTAGGATTAACATGGTACTTGGTGATAAACTCGATGAATTGTTTTAAAATTATATTGTTATAACACAGTAAACCGAATAATTCGTGATCCTTCTTTCTAAATCTAATAACTTTTTTATTGAACTCATAGTTAAACTCATAGTAGTTTCCGTTCCTGAAAAAATAAAGCAGTCCGTTGTTTAAACGAACTACACCATCTATATCTGCCGGTATTCCAGGAAATAGATTAAATACGAGGTCTGTTCTGGCTGCAGTGAAGGTGCATTCGTCTACCACTGACACCAAGTCTTCGTTATAGATCAGATACGTTTTTCCAGTATATGTGTTTAAAATCCCGTTGATTTTACAGGGTTGGACAATATTGAAGTGTGAACAAACATTCTTAGGATAACCTCCGATCAGTTGTTCCGTGTGAAGGTTAAACATGTACAACATTTGGTCTGAAAATAGTACTATATCTCCATTCGGTCCACTCCTTGGAATGTGCCGGAAAGAAACCTCAACCGATCGATAATAGATAGAGGCCTGTAGTAGCTTTTGGTTTCATGTTTTCCACCGTCAGTGATGTCTATTATCCACAGCTGTTTCTTGAAGACTACGTAGAATTTACCATTGACTAACAAGTAGTGAATTTTATAGTTACTATCTTCTTTTATCGCGCATACGTCGGTGATTGCGGGGGATGTGGAAGGTGTAGATGCCGGTTTCTGAGTAGTATTCGTCGCTATGTTGCTGCTGCCGTAAAGCGACTGCACCGCTAGTATGTCGTCTTCGCTCAAGATTGCTCGTCCATTTAGATACGGATACATGACCGCATCCTTATTGTAAGAGTGACGAATTCCTAAGGCATATTATCCGATCTCGTGCAACAACGTATGAAATAGACTGGTCTTGCCTTTGTCTGCTTTACCTTTAAGATCATAACTCCAATCCTCCTCTTCATCTATATGGATCTCTACGAGTGTTTTTGCTGTATTGGGAAAAAACCCATGTCCCAAGATACCTCCAGGACCATCAAGTATATTCGGACACCTCACTTTATCGTTTTTAACATATGTGTGGGTGCCATATCTGTATGAAATGAGGATATCATATTCATAGTAATTGTGAGTGAATGTTAATTGGGTGTGCTTTGTCCACTCCTCGAAGGCTATTCTGGCCAATTGCATCTTTTCAGCTGATGTCCGCTGGTAGTGTCATTTCCCGTTTTCTCCAAGTGATTCTAGATACCATGTACGGCAAAACGTCTGCTACGCCGCATCTGGGGGCGCGCATAAGGGCTTCAGTCTCGTTCAAGTTCCCATTTACAGGGAGATTGAAAGAATCTTGAAACAGCCTCACAGCGTCTTCTATCGCTTTTTCATCGGCCAGACTCGCGTTATCTCCTCCTTTTATGTTACCATAGTTTAGCAGAAACTGATTTGGATTGAAGTTTTCTGCAGCGATAGTAACCACTACAGCAAAGAAACCAATAATTAGTACGATCATGTTTTCACAGTTTTCGTTTGAAGAATGATCATACCAGTTCGGTCGCAACCCCTTAAATATATTTTTAGAATCTAATAATAGTTTAGAGGAAGGAGAGGTTAAATTATACCTAGAAATGAAAAACAAGCCTTTTCTTTTTTATATAAATTTATATTCTAAAACTTAAAACTAAGTACAGCTGGAACGACGTTACAATGTACTTACATATATATTATCTAATGCAAATAGAAATATAACGTACAAACAGATTGACGTTAATTTTTACATACAATAATTTTACAAAAATAAAAAACTAAACTTGACTCCAGTCTTTGTCGACTTCAGGAAACGGTTGACTGATCTTGATTTCTGGATCTTGCTGCAGGTAGACATGTAGATCTTCCTACACCTTTGCAGGGACGTAATGACCGTAATAGTCGATGATGAACGATTTAGGAAGATAGCGTAAGACTTCCGGTCCGGGACTGTTTAAACAACACTTCTTAACTTTTTCTATAGCGTTACCCACCGCTTCCACTGTATTATAGAATTTGCTTTGCTCGCACAGTGGTTGCACATGTGCAACCATATAACTCTGTATATAGCACATTCATGATTTTCACCAAAAGGACAGATTTTGGCTATTTTACAAGTGAACATGTTGATCGGAGGACAATCGTACCCGTTAAGATCTATCACTTTGTAGCGTTTATCATTATTTAGTATATGTTTTAGCAAACTCTTTTTGTCTTCACCTTTTACATATATTGTAAACTAAGGCGCCAAATTTTTTAGGATGAATCGTAGCCTTGAATATGAAACGAATCCTGAATTCCAACTATGACCTATTTCTTTTTGTAGTTTTTGTATTTTTTATCTTGTAGCTTGAGACATTGTATCGTAGTAGTCGAAAAGCGGCTTAAATAAATATTATTCGAATTGATTACCATCCAATGAAACAATAGTCATTTCTTTGACAAACGCATCGTCGGTATCAGATAGGCGAAAACAACTAAAATCAGCCATGAATAAAGACATGTTAAGCCTAAGAAATAATCTTCTTTTTTTTACCTCCTCCTTCATGACAGGGGCGGCTGGAATCGCCTCTAGGCATAACATCAACCAGCCCTGGGGGTCGTGGCAGCAGATTACCCAACCTACCACCCATCCTGCTTGGACCCCTGGAGCGGAGCCCCCCATCGGGGCCCTCTTGGGATCGCAAGAGCGCGCCGACTTCATACAAGAGAAGCCGACGCGTTCCTCTTCTAAAAGGCTACCCTTCCCGCCCTACTACTATCCTAAAGGGGCGGCATGCGCATTTAAAAATACGCAAGTGCTTCTCCCCCACTCAGCTCACGGTCCCTCAAACCACAAAGGGCCCAAGTGCATCATCAGAAGTACCTCGACCCAGTTCACTCTTGCCTGTGTTCCGGACCAAGGCATCCTCCGCAGTCAGGCTGCCTCCCGTGCCCTAAACGTCACCACGCTTCGTCCCTAATTCTTGCTTCTTCATCAGTTTTCTTCTGTTAATAATGTATTCAGTCTACTTATCCTATCTCATTTCCATCCTAGTAGTAATTTAAAAGCAATCCTGCGTACTAGTTGTTCCAACAATTCCTTACAATTTTAACCTAATCTTAATTAAATTTAACCTAACTTTAAAGCTAATACTTTTTTTTTTAATTTAACCTAAATTTTAAGATTAAATTTATTTATTCATTTTTTTACCAGTAAATTGTTATCCAATTATATACTTAGGTTTAGTCCCCAAGCCTAGAATTTTGAATTACAATTCCCCGCTTCGTTTACTCAATGAAGTGCTTCAAAGTGTCTGATCACCGTGCAGCAGGTGGATATTAACATGAAACATGACATACAAAATTACAAAACAAAATAAAATTCAATATAGCAATAGTAACAAACAATAAATCAAAAATAAAAAAATTTCACCAAATGGTTTATACTGAGTTGTCCGGTCACTGGTAAATGCCAACTAGAAACAATACAATACAATACACATAAAGGTATTAATATTCAATTACAAAACAATCACAAAAATATACAAACAAACAAACATAATTCAAAATCAAAACATAAAAAATATTAAAATCACGCCAGCGGTTTAGACTCGGTCGGTTCCATCCTGGTGAGCAAAGCGGAGAAAACTCAGTTTTCGCCCCACACCGCCGCTTCTCTCTCTTTAGTACCCAGAAGGATTGAAGCCAGTGAGGCAACTTCCTCCCACTGGACCCTACCCCGGAGCATGTACTCCACCAAGTTGTCCGCTGAGAGCCACGAGAGTCCCTTCTCCGTTTTGAGATATTGCCATCTTACACAGTTGAAGAACGTGTGCTCCGGGGTGTCAACTTCCTGACAGTACATGCACAGCAACGTGGTCCGTCTGCCGAATCAGAACAGGTAGGCGCCAAACTCTCCATGTCCAGAGAGGAGCTGTACTAGGTAATAGTTTACTTCCCCGAAGCCCCTCCCGACCCATCGCTTTAGGTGCGGGATCAGCCTCCTAGTCCAGGCTCCCGCACCTGACGCCCCCCATTCCGCATGCCATTCCTCTAGCCGCCGCTGCCTGGCGTCCGCCTTTGCCATTCCTTTCCCTTGCTGCGATGTGTAACGGTGGCACACCAACTATCACCCCCGCAGCCGCGTCGGATACAGTTCTGTATGTCGACGTGATGCGGAGGTTAGCCCTCCGTTGTAAGGCCAGAATCTTCCGTTTCTTTCGCTTTACAAGAAGCGCGTCATGCCAAGCCGCGGCTGCGTACAGGAGGATTGACGTTACCACTGACAGCAACACTCTTCTCTTGCTCGTTCGTGACCCTCCCTTTGACGCCAGTACCTTTGTCAGGTCTGTCAGTACTTTCTCCGCTTTGCCTATCACCTCTTCAACATGTCAACTGAATTGGCCCGATCTGTCCAGCCAACCAACGAAAAATAGTTTATTACCTCTTTATTTAATATTTTTTCCACCAAGTAATCGTTACCATACTTCGTTTTACTAAGTTCTTCCGTATAGAAACTTCCCTTTACTACTTCTCCCTTTTTATCTTTAAGAATGTACGTTATAGGTTGTGTCATTTTTACCTTACAGATTGTAAAAACTTCATTCGTCCAATTCGGAAGATATCCTTTTGCAAATGTCTTTTTATACTTACTTATCCTTACCTGATCACCTACATTAAATTTACTTGCAATCGCATGACGACGTTTTTTCGTACAGCTTGTAATATATTCAGCAGCACTTGGCGTTCGTTTTTATAAGAAACATCTTTCGGTTTAAAACCGGCAGTCCTGTGTACTCTATTGTTATAATTATTGACTAATTCATCTAATATACTTACCCAACGGTAGTTTCCTTGTTCGGTAAATTTACGCCACATATTAGATTTGAGAGTTCTATTGAATCGCTCAACTATTGATGCCTTTTTATCCGAATAAGTTTAATAATGATTGATATTAAATTTTATTAATAAAGATATCAATTTTGAATTAAACTATTCCCTACCATCATCGGTTTGAAAGTGTTTCATTTTATATCTTTGAAATATCGGTTCGAGAACTTTTACATCATCCGCTTTTTTACACTTCAAACGAAAAGCAAAAGCGTATTTGGAAAACCAATTTATTAATGTAAGAATATATTTATATCCACTGTTAACTCTAGAATAATCAATCATCTCAACTAAATCAGCTTGATACAAATCAAATATCCCTTTAAGTTCGACATGCCTTGTTGGAAAATTTCTACGAGCTTGGTTATGAAGCTCTTTTGCATTACCTTGTTTAACATTCATAGTTTAGTGTTGAATTAACTTTCATTACATTGCAACCATCACTTATATACTAAAAGAAACATGAGGATAAATGACAAAACCTATTGTATCACGGCTACAATTATTTATTGAACTATTTCTTATACAATATATTTACAAATAATATACAAGAGAGAAGTTCCATTCTGACAATCTTTTTCGCTAGGTTTCATATTCGATAACATCTGAAAGATTTAGGTTTACATCAGTTTTATTACTGAAGTATTTCCCTTTTTTTATTATTTCAATTATTGATAACGGGAAGTGGTTTTTTAGAATACATATCAAACGGTGTAATGATATTATTTGTCCACCTGGAACAAAACCGATAATCCACGAATCGCTGGAGATGTCGGACTTGGATTCATAGGGGGTCTCTTTGTCAGTAGCAGATTCGGCATTTTCCTTTGCGGAAAAATATTCCTCGCTCTCGGACAGTGATGAAGCAGTTTCTGAATTTTCCTTTGCAGAAAAATATTTCTCGCTCCCGAACGGTGATGAGGACGAACTCATTGTTTCTTGTTGACTACAGCTTGCTCCTAGAAGAAATAACATGAAAAGTATTAGTGATTTGCTTATATATCAAGCGACTTAATTCGCGCGGGCATGAATGTAACGAACATCAACTCACCTCATCGCCCTTTGACGTTGACCAGTACGCAGTTACTTTATGTTCCTCAAATGGAACATCATCATCTATCCACTTGAATAATTCAACGCCGCACTCTATACATGCCACAGTATCTAACACACCAGTAAAATAGAACCCTGTCTCTAACATATCATCAATTTTAAGCGATTTTATCGGCCAGTGCCTGAAAGTGTTACGTAATAGTGTATCAAATACACTGGTCATTTTAAAGAATTTGTAACAATTATAAGCTTCTTTGGCGGCATTTCAATCAGGATTGAGTTCGTAATGCCGTAAACAACTGTGAAGAAATATAGTTCTTGATTTGAACACAAAACCGCATTCAAAACATAAATATTGTTCTGCGTATTGATAAATACGACATTTCTTCAAATCAGATTTCGATATGTTTTGGTTTCTTCGATTCAGTACCGCAAACGGGACAAAAATTTCTCAATTTAATTCTTTTGATGCAGTTATTATTTTTATAAATTTCTAATTCGTTTTCCAGTTCCTTTAACTTTTTTTTAAACGATGCCAATCTCTCACAATAGTCATTAACTAAATCATTCTTTTCGGTTTGCGACTTCGGTTGCAACTGAAACAAAACAACCACGTTTTAAAATTAAAATAAATGAGCGGATATTATTTTAAATAAAAAATCGCAGTAAAATTTCATTCAATAGAAAAAGTGCAGTTTCCTCTTCTTCTAACACAGAATGTATTGCAAATGATAGCTCAGGTTCAGTTACTTGTGACGCAACCATTCTCCTGCTAACCGGTGAATGTTGTCAAATGTAAACTAATGCTGCGTTGCCAAATCTATTGCGACGTTGACAAATGTGGTGTTGCCAAGTCTATCACGATGTTGTGCTTACCATTGTATTAAGTTGTTGCAAGAATGACCACCACCGCAAAAAGAGTAACATTATTTGAAATTCTACACCGTTTTACAATGAACTTAATCTGGAAAAGAGAACGAGGAATATATTTTTTATTTATACTATTGAAAAAAAGAATTAATGTAATTATTCTGGTGAATGCATTTACATTTAAACTAAAGTAAATCTTAATAGTAGATTTAAGATATTATTTAAATCTTTAAAACTAATTTTTATTAAGATATTGTTTTGCTCACCTATATAATGGTTTTAACATACAGGTTTGCGCTAAGAACACACTATTAATGTATGAAAATTCTACCCGCTTTTTATAAAACTGACGGTCTTGACGTAGAAAACAGATAAACAGGAAAACCGCACTAAATAAAATAGGAATGAATGAAAACTTTTCCTGCTTTTATATAAAACTGATGAGCTTGTTGACGTAAAAAGCAGATAAACAGGAAAACTGTACTAAATAAAATAGTGGAATTACAGATATTTTTATGTGCTACAAAAGATAAGATATGATTAAATATATTGTTTTAAATTAAAACCATTATTATTATTTTTAATAGTAATATTTTTCTCTTGGTAAACAGGAAATCGAAAAGTGGAATTACAGATATTTTATATGCTACAAAAGATAAGATAAGATTAAACATATTTAAAATAAAAATTTTTATATTTTTTTTCCTGCTATACAGGAAAACAGTGAAAAAAATTAACAACGGATTATTATTATTTTACCTTGTGAACAGGAAAACTGACTTAGAATGGAGAATTACAGGAATTCTTTTTATGTTACCAAATGTAACCTAATGCTACGTTGCCAAGTCTATTGCGACGTTGTTAAATGTGGTGTTGCCAAGTCTATCGCGATGTTGTCGGATACGACGTTTCCAAATATATTGCGGCGTTGTCAAATGCGATGTAGCCAAATCTCACTAATAGGTCAGGTTTCACACTGGTGCACTTGGAAACGTCGCATTACATTTGGCAACACTGTTTTGTGTTAAAATTGGCAACACTGAATGACCTTGACCTTGTCCCAGAATTGACTGAACTATACTACTAATGTTTGCCGAAAGTCTCCAGCTAACACAAAAGTTATACCACTCATTAATTTACCGCATTATCTAATATCTCAAATGATGTAAAGGGTTCAATCAGTTACTTCAATATGATCTTGATGACTCATTATGCATTCATCCCACATTATAAGTTTAGAGAGATTTGTCCAAATGGACCATTTTTATGAATAGAACAAACAGATTCTTGCCCACATGCAACATTTAACAGTATCTTAAAACTGGAATGCACAGTTCTTCCACCACTTATAAGGCTGGCAGCTCTTCGTGATGATGCTACACGGATTGCAAAGTTTTTAGCTCAGCGAACTTGAGCAAGAAGCACATTGATTAGGAAAGTTTTACAGTTCCTCCAGGATTATCTAAGAAAAAATCTTTGGGTTGTTGCTAGTAACACTCTAATTTAAATCATTAAACGCCTTTTGTTATTCTGGTATTAATATAGGAACATTAATACTAACAATTCTTTCTGTTCATCGACGTCGAAAGAGTCTTAACATTGTATCATAAGCATTAATAGCTTCTTGATTATTAGTTGGTGTTGGTAAATCGAAATCGCATGAGTACTACTTCTCACTTAACGTAACGACAATATATTCAATCTCAAAGAGACTTCTATCAAATACTTCATTTGAAAAGTGTAATCTCAACGTTACTGGTTTGATGTCGGCTTTTATATAATATATCTATAAAAAATCTTTTTGGAACACTTCTCACATTACGTTCGGTTGGGGAGGATGACAAAAAACTAATATAATTGCAAATAATTCTCTCAGTTTAGGCGAAGACTTAACAGTTAGGAGCATCAGCAATCATAAATTTTCAGTAATTATCATTTTCTAATCAGCCAAGTGCAGCCTAAGCAGTTTTATATGTTTGTTGTAGCATACCATTAACAGTTTTCAAGTAATCAAGATATGTAGGTCCTTTGACATTATGCAATAACATACGTACTCAGATGAAAGCATTCACTTTAGTGTAAATGAATTGTATACTCTAACCAGAGCAGCATCCTTTTTAATTCCAGGAAATCCTTCGATGAAGTTCCGCCCTTTCTTCTGCTAATCTTGTTATTATTGTAGGTATATTATCTAGAGACTTCAGGAATAACAGTGTCTTAGCAAAGTCATCGGACTGACAAAGCTGAAAAAAAGCAGTAAGAGTGGTCTTCTGGGGACTTTCAAGGACTTGTTGGAGATTTTTTTCACCCGTTGATAGTTTTCTAAGTGAACCGCCAAATAAGTGAACCACCTGAACAATAGGGGATAACATTTAGATGTATTGGAAAGTAAAAAAAAAATGCTAATCGGCCTCAGATGTACATATATATCTACCATTAATACGAGATTCACTGTATACTGATTCAAATCATCTCTTTGATTTTCAGCCGGAAAAGTTGCTTGATTTGACCTTTGATAATATATTTGTAGATATATTGAATCGCTTGCACGGAGTTGCAAAATTTAACATTTATGTGGACATTAAAGCAACGTGACAATAGTCGACAATGTGGGACGATCCATTTATTATCAACATCAACTATGTTACCTTGTATATTTAAAGTTGTCTCCGTCCTCTGGATTTGTCCTGCGATAAATCGGGAAATCGTCATCTGCAGTTTGAGTGTTGCAAAAATACATTAGGGGATACTTTTTTGAACATTCTCCATTTATCATGCATGGTAATAACCTAGTTATATCACTACATGGTTCATGACCCATATGTTTACAAAAAATGACATATAATAATGGGTCAGTATTTTTATTAGGGAGTTCAGCAGATATGATAAGATCAATTTCGTCAGATCGTGTTTTAGTCACTAACCATACCAATACGCGACAATGAGGTAAGTCTCTTTTTAGCCACTCGACCATTAGTGCATAGCAATTGACCGAACCAAATATTCCTTTTTTTATTAATAAGATCTAGGTTTCACTTTCAAATGGAAAACTCTGGATATAATATCGTGTCTACCAGTAGATTTTTGACCAATAATAGATCGTTTTATATTTCTGGTCATTCAGGATTGCATGTAAAAGTTATAAATAAATCTGGACGACCATGTTTGCGCACGTACGTTACAGCATCTTACGATTTCTCATGCATATATCGTGGTGAACCAGTAAAAGATGAAGGGAGTATAGGACTTTAACCCATTTTGTTACTATAAACGTTGGTGTCTTGTACGGTATCTCAAAAATGAATGTAATTATCAGTACGTCATTTTTTTTTCTTATTACTAATAAAGGCTAATGTTTCAGTGATCATTTTGTTTATCATATCAACACAATATTGATTAAATGAGTTTCTGAATATTGTAAAAAATATTGCTTATCAGCTTATGGTTCGATAAGAACCATAAGCTGATAAGCATAAAGTTGCACCCAGGAAACTATTTTATTTTATCATTATTATTTAGCGGAATAGTTAGACAATAACCATCTAAACTGTTCAAAAACATAACGGCATATTGTGAAGGATCATAAGAGCGATGAAGCTCAGATACATGTTGCATTTGACCGCCACGACAACATAAGAATGTATTTCTAGATCCTTTATCTTCATCAATCAATAGAACAACAACTTCATTAATAGTTGGAGCACTATATCGACCCAATGCTGATTAACAGGTACACGATTAGCATTAATTATTAATTAAAAATCTTCCATGTTACCCAAAGACGTGTTGTCAATACTGTATTTAACTGTCTGATCAAATTATTATCTTCCAGCAAAACTTTCTGGAGTGCTGTTATTAGTTCCTTCTTAGTATTAAAAGTTTAATCAACATCAGAAAGGTAAATTTGTAAAAATTGGTGATCGACACCAGGTGATGTCAACAAACTTCCTATACGATGGTAAACTTGACCTTGCATTTTAAAAGTAGGCGTAAAATTCCCTTCTACAATTGGTTTATTACCGAATGAAATCATCTTAAATAAAGTGTTGTATTTTCGAAATTTATCGAGAAAATGTTTTGACAAAAGACGAGATCCTAAAACTAAACTGTTGATTGCTTCTGGTGGCTCGTTAAGTTTAGGAAGTGAAACTTTCCCACCAGAACAGCACATTTTTTTTCTTTGTTTAACCTCCGGAACCACCATTAAGTTATATTTTCAGAGGATAGGTGAATGAATTGTAGCGTGTTTGAAAAATTCCATGCCTGACCGGGATTCGAACAGCAAATGCCAGGTAACTTAATCTTTCTATTTTTTTTTGCAAAACAATGATTGCATATTTTAATCATTGCACCAATTTGTAAATCATTACTATTAATACAATCTTTATTAGAATATATTCAAAAGAAAATCTGAACTTTAAAGTGGCTTTCCTATATTGTATAGCATCATAAAAAAAAACCTCATGCTCTTCCATAGTCTCATGTAAACGCGGTGTAAACATTCGCCTAGAATCTGTAAATCTTCTACTAATATTAGTCTCTTCAGTTTCGGCATGATTTTAGAAAAATAACTTAAAAAATTCCACCAAAATTGGTAGATAAATAAATTTGAATAATCAAATATTTATCGCTGAATAAATATCGCCAAAATCATTCTCTATAAAAAAAAATGATGGAGCGTGAATTTGTTTGTTTGTCGTATATGCTCACATTTTTATTTTAGCTGCTATATTATTTATTAATTTTATTTATTTAATTTTAATATGTTTTATTGTGTGTGTTCCCCTTAGCTTAGCACCGGAATGTACCGATCACTAGCAGAAAGTCCCGATTCGTTAGTACATGTATCGTGGTGGTCAGGTATATACTTGTTTTATTACTATAGATCGGTATACCGTGTATATATATATATATTTTGTCTTCAGTCACTTGAATGGTTTGATGCAGTTCTCCAAGAGTTCCTATCTAGTGCCAGTCGTTTCATTTCGATATACCTCCTACATCCTACATCCCTAACAATTTGTTTTAGAAATTCCAACCGTTGCCTGCCTGCACAATATTTCTCATCTACCTGTCCATCCAATATCAAAGCAACTATTCCAGAATGCCTTAATAAGTGGCCTATAAGTCTATCTCTGCTTTTACCTCAAAAATGGTCGGTACTTGCGTTTCTGAAATATTTTTTCAACATTCCTCGACGATACCGCATCCGCTTCCAGTGGTAACTATCGGATGATAATATTTTAATGTTCCCCGGGGTGACGTTTGGAAATTAAGGAGAAGGTACGATGGGGTGCCACGTAATATCTAGGCAACCACTCGTCCGATTTTAAGGATTCAAACGATGTATGTATCAAAAAATCGAGTGCTAAAGTTTTAACGTATTGGGTACACTCTTGATCGACTGGATCTTAGTTATCCAGAAATTAAATCGTTTAGCCCCATGTTTTAACTGCACTCAATAATGTTGGTAATAATGTTAATAATAGTGCGAGGCAATAATGTTGTATGCTGCGCCTGTTTGTGTTCATCGGATGGTTTATAAGTGTTATTGTGATATCCTATTGCGGGCCCTATCTGCTCTTGGCGGTCATTGGTGGTTACAGGACAATCTCGCGGGAGGCAGTCTCTGTAGTAGCTGGTGTTAAGCCGTTGGACTTGCTTGTTGTTGAGCGCAAGGAGCGGTATGTTGCCAAGAAAGCTGGTCTTCTAA